>CABHPQ010167257.1:12106-38825 GCA_902168405.1 Peromyscus aztecus | reverse complement strand
CCTACCATAGTCTCAAGCCACATAATCCAGAAATAGTGCAGATTTGGAATGAATTTTTGATTTTTGAAGCTTGGACTTTACTAGTTATGTTTTGTTAAACTAATGGACTGAGTGACGGTTAAGCTGTTGGGTGACAAAAGAACTGTGGTATGAGGCCCATATTCCCACAGATTTGCAGGGGACAGTGGACTGGTCATTATTCACAGTGCAGGATTTCTAGTTCTGTAAAGGATATACAGTTTATGAAACCTACTTTAAATGATTACACTATGAGTTGTAGTTTTTAAGCAGTGATGTGTTTATAACTGTGTTGCTAAGAAAGTCATAAGCAAACGTTGTAACAAATTTTGATAATTCATCACAGTTCATTGGTCGATCAGAAACTACCGCAGAGTGCATCACTCAATATGTAGATAATTTGGGGGCATTTATTATATCCTTACTCTTTTCAGTGCTTGAGATTCAATACTGATCAGAAATAAAGACTGCCACCACCTTCATAAAGCTTAGAGTTTAGTGATAATTGAATTATCCACTTAATAACATTTAGACTAGTGTAGATTTGAAAGAGGGTGGCAATTACTAGAAAGCTGATTTTTAGATTAGTAAAAGGAAAATAGAAATGTGAGGATGAAAAATACTGCCTGAAGAAGTGCTAACATGTCTTGTGTAGCCCACCACTTCTCCAGAAGTGTGCTACACTGGTGATTTTGTGGGACTAATTTCATATAAGAGAATGAATTGTAACACATCTAAGACGTATCATCATTCTTATAAAGAGATCGTAGCTAGTATTTATCCTATTTTATTGTTGAAGGAATATTGTTGAGCACATAACAGTTAAATAACTTGCTGAAGTCACACAAGCTGTCAGGTGGTGAAACTCAGATAAAGTGAGGCTTGCTTTTTAATTTTTTGTAATGTAAAGGAATTTATCTCAACTTCATTTACTCTTTATATTTCTTGGACTGGGAATTATCCACCAATAAATGCCTATTGGTTTAAATTTTTGCTTCCTGCTTGCAAAAATTTATAAATCATTCTGATTAAATGAAGCGAAATACACGAAAAGTTTAGAATTAAAAATAACATCTTACACAGCCCAAACCTTTAACCCAAATCCAGAACTAAGTCCCATAAGTGCATCAAAATGACTCCATTTAATTATCTTGATCATTAGTAATGTAAAAAAATATAATGGCTCTCAAAGCAGAACAGATTAGCAAATGGGAAAGGTTGTCTTCTTTGGGCACACGAAGTTTTGATTTTGATAACTGTTGACATCACCACTCATGGTGCTAGGGATGGAACCTGAACCCTTTAGCATGCTAGGAAAGCATTCTGATACTGGGTTTCAACCTCAATAGTTCCACATTATTCGCCTCCCCACCCCCCTTTTTCTTCCTATTTTTTTCCCCAAGTATGATATCATAACAGTAGGTTAGATATTTTTCTAAATTAACCTAGAACTCTGAGTAAAATGTAGCTATGAAATTTCCTACCTGACTTAAACTGGAAATTTTGAGAGGATCTTTTAAATTTATATTGTAAGGCTAAATCTTTGGGTGTTGCTCTGCACAGCATTTCTTTTTTAATCCCCCAAGATTGTGTTTATCCGTTTGAACATCTAATCTTCTTAGTAAGAACTAAAATAGTGAAGAGAAGTATTTTGAGTATGGGTTCTTTGCTGCTTTAATCATTATATAACAAGCATCTTGTTGGTAAACATTGTTGTTTTTTCTAAACTTTTGTTTTCCTTTTTCATGTTGCTGAAATGAAGTAGTCTTTTACAACTGCCAGGTCCCAGTGTTTGATGTAGAAATAGTCAAGCTTCCTAAGAACTCAGATGGTGGATGCTTAAATTTTGCCCAACTAATGCAGTCAGTTTATAAAACACTAGATTTTTAAAAATGAATTGTAATATGCTGAAAATATATTCTCTATTGTATTAAAGTTAGGAGTCATTTCTTAATTCAGCCTCCTCATTGTTTTAATCTTTTTTTCTTAAAATGTGTACTTTAAAATAGTGCATGAAGTAGAAATATTTTTGAAACTTTTAACTTCCAAATTCATCTTATCACTGATGTTTTCTGGTACATAGAGAGTCTATCTTATAATCTGAGTTATAGTCCTGGGGTGGCAGGGCAGGGATGTCTAGGGTTTGGAAGTCACATATTTGAGATTCTTAATAATGCATCTCTTTTTAGAGTAGTGGTTCTCAGTCTTCCTAATGCTTCAACCCTTTAATACAGTTCTTCATGCTGTGGTGACCCCCAACCAATAAAACTATTTTCATTGCTACTTCATAACTGTAATTTTGGTACTGTTATAAATGGTAATGTAAGTACCTGTGTTTTCCAATGGTTTTAGGCAAACCCTGTGAAAAGGTTGTTTGATTCCCTCTAAGGGATCTTGACCCACAGGTTGAGAACCACTGTCTTAGCATGTTCTTGGCCTGTAGCCAGCACCAGTTGCTCACAGGAAGGGCAAATTCAGTTTACAGGCACCTGTACTGATTTCCTAATGCTAAAAGATGGGAGATTTTTTTCATGAAGTCAATTTCTGGCTTCTGATTTTCACGATTTCCTTATCTGCATTCCTCATAACAACAGAAGCAAAAGGAACTGTAGTAGTAGCTTTGGGGTGAAACTTGTATGTAAGCATTGTCCTATATTTCATAGTCCCTACTTACCTGCCCAAACTGAGCTGGTTTGGAGTCATGTGCGTTTGAGACCCTTTCTGCAATGGTTGCTAATGAGACTTAATGGAGGGTGATTGTTTTGCCCTTTTTAAACTATGTTTTTGAAAGAACAGCCATTGAACAATTTTACTTTTATTAAAGGGTCTCTATAATGTTGAATTTTAAAAAGTCATTCTGCCACAATTAAAAACCTTGAAATATTTCCACTTGATTTGTTGAATAGTAATAATAAATAGTAGTGTCTGCCTTTTATTTGAATTTGGAAAATGTTTTGCTTGAGTGGATTTGGTCAGTAATTCAACAATTCTCAGCTACTAAAGAGGAAACAGATACTTAATTGGCATTACATTTGAGTTTATTGAATATAGAACACATGAGGAATCATTTATAGGTATAGAATGTCTTTTGAACATGACTGTTTTTGTTGTAACGGATTATTTTGTCCTATCTCTTTATTCCTATAAACATCCTGAAATATATTTGTAGAAAATTTTCACATATCCTCAGTGACTGGAAAGGAAATGAAGACCACTATATTATCCCTGCTAAGGTTGAGGGACAGGGCTATAAAATCATTATTTTAATGTAGACACCATTGATTTCTAAGAACTAAATTAGGCTTGGCCTGTAAAACCTCCTACATTATGATGTAGTTTATACATAATTTATCTTTTGGTCTAATGAGATGAAGAAGAAAAGCATTTATTCTTAATGTAAATTACATTAAATTTTCCCCCCTAATTATCTGAAATAAAGATGACTTTAAGTAATCCATGCTGTCTTCAAAACTTCCAAAGTAAATTCACAAGAAACTGACAGAACTGTTTGGGAGGTGTATTGTACTTACTCTTCCAATACTTTTCTCTATGTATAAAGATAACTTTAAAAGGTTATGTTCCCTTTAATGTGGCTACTAAAATTCCTTAGTAGTTATGATAATCACTAGCTTTACTTACTAATATTACTCGGAAATGTAACTAAGCTTTGATACTTCATGATACTAGAAACAATGGCATTAGTGTGTTATTGTAGCTATCCTGAAGTAATGATGTAATATAATAGCCAATTTTCATCTGCTGTACTTTTTTTCTTGTATTATGACTCAGAGGAAATATGTTTTCATGTCTTTTGTAAATGGAATTTCAAGATCATTTTCTCAGAGATGAATCATGAAGTCATTTTAAAAAGTATTTATTTTTCAGTAAGTGCAAAACATATACTGCATATACCTAGTTCTTTGTTGAGATGTTGGATGTTGAGATGATAAACATATTTGTAAGGTATTCATGTTCTCATGCTGTTTGTTTTTCTAGGGCAAACAAATAATCAAGGTTCATAATAGTGGCATTTGGATATATTGAAGACCTTCAGTTTGTGAGGAACAGGAAGAGGAGAGATCAATATCTCTGCTTAAGCAATCAGATGATTAGTTATTTTCTATAAAGTATAGTATGTCTAGGGGAAAACTTTATATATAGGGTTCAGTACTATTCAGTTTCATATATCCACTGGAGTTGTAGGATGTTGCCTCCATGGATCAGAGAATTCTATTATGTAAGCTACAAAGAGTAAAGTTCTCTGATTTAATGATAGTTTTATTTCTGGCACGTTGGATTTCTTGAAGATGCTGTTTTTATGGAAATGTATTGATAAATCTGCTTTAGAAATCTGAGGATAAAAGTGTATGAGGAGGAAGTTAGGCTTTAATCAGTAATGTGTATGTGTATTGTATCCCAAAGAGCCACAGTTTATTCCTGAAATAAAGCATATCATGTTGGAGGAGTGGCCTTATCAAACATTTAATATTGATATAGAAGTATTACTAACAATTCATTAGATGAGCTGGGCAGTAAAATATGTTTCTTATATGTGTCTGCCAGGCACCGTAGGCAGTCCACACACTTGCTGTTTCTCTCCCAAGTGAGAGAGATAGGCATCTTCTTTTTATAGATGCATAAACTCAGGCTTAGAAGCCATCAGTAACTTTCTCAGAATCCCAAATAAATAAATAAATAAATAGTAAAAAACCAGGAATCCCAAAGTCCCACGCTATATTTCTGTGGCAATAAAACAATCATTACTCTTAAGTGCAGAGGGCTGTGCCTGCTAGATTCTTTTAGGCCTGTAAGTTCCAATTTTGTGTGTGTGTGTGTGTGTGTGTGTGTGTGTGTGTGTGTGTGTTTAAATTTTAAAAGAAGATGAGGAAACTATCTGTACCTAAAAATCCTGAACTAGTCACTGCCTGGCCTTCTTCAGGAGAACTTTACCAGTCCCTGATCTTTACCCTCAAAAAACCAAGACTAAACTAACATGTTTTTTCTCAAAAATGCTTCTTAGCCTTTTTAAGGGTCTTTGGGGTTTTGTTTTATGGAAAGCTAATGAGGACTGTAGATAATTTCTACAAAAACAAATTTTCGCTTAATTTCATAAAATTAGTTTGTTCCATTGAAGCATATGTAGGGTTCTTAGACTTTGGACTGAAAGTAAACACTGACAGGAGACAATTTTGTTGCCATAAGTTAAACTAATAAGATAGCACATAGAAGACACTTCATAGTCTAGTTTAACTTCTTAGAATGTACACAAGATTGTGTGTAGTTGGAGTTTTCTCCAGTCCTGCTGGGCCCGCAGCCGCTCAGACCCAAGTAAACACACAGAGACTTATATTACTTATAAACTGCATGGCCGTGGCGAGCTTCTTGCTATCTAGTTCTTATTATCTTAAATTAACCCATTTCTATTAATCTGTAAGTTGCCACGTGGCTTGTGACTTACTGGTACTTTTACATCTCGCTTCCATGGCGGCGGCTGGCAGCATCTCTTGACTCAGCCTTCCACCTCCCAGAATTCTCTTCTCTGCTTGTCCCACCTACACTGTACTTCCTGCCTGGCTACTGACCAATCAGCATTTTATTTATCAAACAAATCAGAGCAACACATTCACAGCATACAGAGTGATATCCACAGCAATTGTGTGGCTCAGACTTTTGTAAGCAGACTTCTACATAACGCAGTGTTCTCTCTCTCCCTCCCTCTCCTTCTTTCCTCCCTTCCTTGCTACCTCTCTTTCTCTTTTCCCTCTTGGTGAGATTTCCCTAGAGCTTGCTGAGGCTTCCAATCCAAGTTTCTGCCCTTCAACACAAATAATGACACCATTAACTTCCTTCCACCCATCTCAATAGGTAAATGCTGAATTTTTTGACAGTATTTTGTCAGTCCTTTACAGATACTCAGATAGTGTTGAGTAATTAAAAATACTTGCAGTTAAAAACCTATTCCTGCTATCCCCAATATTATTTTGGAGTATACTTAAATGGTCAAACACACAGACACACAGTCATTTTGTACAGAGTAGATGCCTCTCAATTCTTTATCTTTCTTTTCTGCTCCTTCCATTCTTCTCTTTAATAATAAAGTGCAGTATTAATGTGACCTTGCAGATGCATTTATACGTAACATGGATATCCTTCCCAACAGTATGTATGGATCCAACTCATTTACTCTTCACTCTTTTATTTATTTATTTTTTTAAGTTAGGCAGTCTTTAATGAAAGTTGTGCATGAGATTCCTCTACTCCTGCATCTTCTCAATTGTTTCTTCTTGTACTTATTGAGACTTGGCTTTCCTTTCCAGGATCTTTTTGCAGTCTTTGTTCAGCTTTAGCCTGGTGATAACCACCTTGCTGAGGTGGATGCCCACATAGACAGTTGTACTATTAAATGCCTTTTCTTGCTGTACTTGTTCAATATAGATGACATATTTCTTCCTGTATGCCAACCTGGACCACTTTGCCAATCTGCTGGCCTTTGTAGTATCCTTGGACAACCTGAACTTCATCATCCTTTCCAATGGACATAGATCAAACATTATACTCTGTCTCAGCTCTTTGGAAAGAGGGGAAGACATGATCTTCCCCTGAATGTAAGAAGGTAACATTTGTGATTCTTGCTTTGGTCAGAAGTCACAAAGGAATTAAACTTCATTTTGGTGGCTGTGGATCTAGTGATGGCCACAAAAAGGAAGAGAGCTTAATCTTCAGTCTTGATCATTCTCCGTCTTTCTTTGGATTTCTTTTTTTTTTTTTTAATTTATTATGTATTATACAGTATTCTGCCTGCATGCATGCCTGCAGGCCAGAAGAGGGCACCAGATCTCATTACAGATATTTGTGAGCCACCATGTGGTTGCTGGGAATTGAACTCAGGACCTCTGGAAGAGTAGCCAGTGCTCTTAACCTCTGAGCCATCTCTCCAGCCCTTCTTTGGATTTCTTAACTAGAATATATGGAGTATATTTAAAAATCCCCCCCCATGCGTGTGTGTGTGTGTGTGTGTGTGTGTGTGTGTGTGTGTGTATGTACATGCATGTACATGTGCATTCATATACCTGTGCATGTATAGTCCAGAGTTTGATGTTTGATTCTGACTCAGTCATACCTTATTTTCTGAGATATGCTCTCTTACTGAACTTGGAGCTTGCTGATTTGGCTAGACTGTCTGGCCAGCTAGCCACAGAGGTCATCCTGTCTCTGCCTTTTAGCCTTAGAATCTAGCCTAGCCGCTCTTTAATATCTGGGTTTTAGGAAATTGAACTCATTTTCCCATGCTTGCAAGAGCACTTTACTGACTGAACAATCTCTCCAGTCCTAAACTTGCTTTTTTCCCCTGAATGGTTAAAGATTATTGTTGACTGATGGTTTATAAACAAATACCTTTGTATAGTCTCTACAGAGATGTGTGCCCCCTCTTGCGATATACATGCACACTGTTGTGCAGATATCAATCCAGTACAAGGACTTTGAAGTCTATCCTAGCCACATATTAGGTACAGGCCCCTCCTTTCCACACACAATGAAAAACCAAGCACAAGTGTTTTTGCAACCTTCTCTAACATTTAAAAAGCCTTGGCTTTTCATTTTACATTCTTAGAAAAGTCAATATTGATTAATTGTAGGTTATTTTTCCCTGAGCTGATATAGAATAACAATAAAATTTATTTTCATTAGTCTAGTGTGTAATTGCCAACTTTTGTGAAATCAGCAGAATGTTTTAGAATACATTTCTCTTTATTCTGTAGTCAGCACATTGGGCATCATGAATTCTTCATGTATTGTAGGAAGAATGAAGCTGATTTTATGGTGAGTGGGATATGGAAATAGCTGGGCTCTGATTTCCTTAGTAAAAGAACTAGAAACTTCTCTCTCCCCAGCATAATTAGTTCTTGTTGTTGTATACTTAAAAATGCTGTGGTTACTGTAGTAAAAATAATTGAGGAAGCTTTATTGTTTTGCATTAAGTACTGTCTTAGTTACTTTTCTATTGCTACGGTAAGACACCATATTCAAAGGCTTATTAGAGTCCATGACCATCATGGCAGGGAGCATGGCATGAATAGCTCTGAAGCAGTAGCTGAGACCTCACATCTTATGACACAATCACAAGACTCAGAGCACATACTCCAACAAGGTCACACCTCCTAATCTTTCCCAAACAGTTCTACCAACTGGAAACCAAAGTATTCAAAATATGAGCCCATGGAGGCCATTCTCATTCAAAGCACCACAAGTACTTAATATATTTACTTGGGTCCTTGCTAAGATATGTACCAGTTAAACAGGCAATTGTGACTTAGGAATGATGTTGCTCCTAGAGTCAACTCTATAGCTACCTCTACAACCTACAATGTGTGACTACAAATTTTTGCGGGAAAGTCTTTTGTAGCAGTAGTAACTCCATGGCACAGCACTTGGGAAATGGAGGAGGAAATCATCCTTGCCACATAGTAAGCCTAGGCTACATGAGACCCTGTCTCAAAAAAAACAGGCAAACCAAGGTCTTAGGTAGCAGTAATGAGCTAATCATTTCTATTTGGTAGCTGAAAATGAAAGAGAGAGAGAGGAGAGATGAGAGAGGCGGGGGTGGGGAATTGTAGTATTAAGGACCAGGAGTCTACATCTTGAAAATGAACTTGTATTCTTGTTCTTAGACAAGTGTTGCAGGCAGACATAAGGACCAGGAGTCTACATCTTGAAAATGAACTTGTATTCTTGTTCTTAGACAAGTGTTGCAGGCAGACATAAGTATCTAGCAAATCATGCGTGTGGTGTTTGTGTTGTATGCAGTGTTTTGTCTGATTCACAAATGTGTTTCTTAAAGTCTGTCTGTCTCTCTGTGTGGCACTGTGTCTCCCCCTCTCTCCCCTCCCCCCCCTCTGTGCGTGCATGTGTGCGTGCATGTGTGTGTGCCATGGTGGGTACATGGAGGTCAGAGGACAACATCCATACTATCGTCACCTTCCACTTTGTTTTGAGATGCACTCTTGTTTGCCAAGCCAGCTGGCCAGCAAGCTCCCAGTGATTCTGCACCTCCCATCTCGCCATAGGAACACTGGGATTATAGACAGATGCCACTGCGTCCAGCTTCATGTTAAGTGCTAGGGTTCCAAACTTAGGCCCTTAGCCTTGCCTGGCAAGTGTTTTAACCATGGAGGCATTATAGCTGCCTGATGAAATGATTACCTAATTTGTTCTAGTATAATAAAATCTCGGGAGTCAGAAATTGAGCTAAAGACCTAAAAAAATCCAAGGAAAGCAGAGAGATTGGCTCACCCACTCTGGTTTACCCTCTCTCCATGTTCTCTGGAACCTCCAACCCCAGAAAATTTCCCAACTCCTCCTGTCCTCTCTAGCCACCCTGCAAAGTCCTCCAAGAACTTTATGATTAATCCCAGTTAGCCAATTCCTGACTCTGTCCTAGATTGAAGTTGTTTCATTGGCACCGTGGATTGGCTGTATGGACAATTCTCCTGCAACAAGCCATTTCTCTCTCCCATTCCCCACAATAGTTTTTCATACCTGTTAGGTACAATAACACTCAGTATGAAGGATGGTTATAGTTGCTGACTACATACAGTCTTACTACTTTAGCCATTTGGTAATGTAAGTAACTCATTCAGGTCTTTCTGTTCTCTGTAATTTGCTAGAGTAAGGTATTCTCATATGGTTGTATGAAAATTTTTAGAAGGCACTGAAAATCTTTTGTTCTCACTATTATTGAATATATACTTTTTCTGTAAAAGTTAGCACTTCAGTATCTTGAAAGATTATTATTTGTTGATTTTTTGAGGCATGGTTTCTATGTGTAGCTTTGGCTGTCCTGAAACTTGGTAGATCAGGCAGCTGACCTTGAACTCAGAGATCCACCTGCTTCTGCCTCCCAAGTGCTGGGATTAAAAGTGTGTACCATAACTGGTTTAAGATTATTAATTCTTTTTTGGTTTTTCAAGACAAGGTTTCTCTGTGTGTCTGGCTGTCCTGGAACTCACAGAGATCCGCCTGCCTCTGCTTCACAAGTGCTTTGATTAAAGGCATGCACTACCACCGACTGGCCAAGATTATTAATTCTTAATGTCCAACTTTTTGTTTTTTAAGCAGACCATAGTAGCAAACTTTTGACATGGGATGAATTAAGCTAAATATTTGTAGTAAAATGGTTTCCTTTTGTTTACTGATATTGATATGGTAAACAGTATAAACTAAATTTAGTTCAAATTATTTTGAGATGAATAAAGAGAAAAATTTTGATGATCTTAATTTGTAATAAACTCTAAAAAACAGTACATCTAAGTTATAATCTTTTTAAAAAGTAAATTACTTAAAATATCTGAACACGGCTTTAAATATCTGAATAAACAAAACAGCTGAGTAAATTACTCAAAACTTGAAATTTTTAATAACTTCAGAGTTAGGATTTGAACTCAATTCTGAGAGTCTTGGAAGTCAGTGATAATTTATTGAACCAGACTCTGTGATAATAATTGTTGGAGCTTAGGAAATATCTGTGTGTAGCAGGAATCTTAAAAGTTCTTATTAATAAAATCAAACCTGAGGCCAGATATTGGGGTCAATGCTGGAAGATCAGAGAGACAGAAGAGGCCACAGCTTCCTCACCTCTACACTGAAAGCTTAACCAGCCAAATGCTTAACCAGCCAAATGCTTAACCAGGCCAAATGCTTAACCAGGCCAAAAGCTTCTAGTTTCTGGCCCTCATGCCTTATATACCTTTCTGCTTTCAGCCATCACTCCCTGAGATTAAAGGCTCACTCCCTGGAATTAAAGGCTTGTGTCACCATGCCTGACTGTTTCCAATGTGGCCTTGAACTCACAGAGATCCAGAGGGATTTCTGTCTCTAGAATGCTAGGATTAAAGGCATGAGTGCCACCATTTTCTAGCCTCTGTATCTAGTGGCTGTCTGTTCTCTGACCCCAGATAAATTTATTAGGGTACACAATATTTTGGGGAATACAATACCACCACATCTGTGCTCTTAAGGTTTCTATTAAAAGTAAGTCAGCCTCTGACCCTGAAATAGTAGGATTAGCAGATAAATAATTTGTGTTCTATTTCTATAATTAGTATTGATTTCTTGGTTTAGTTTATCCTAGGACAGATCATGTTGCTTATTGTTTTTGAGACCAAATAAAATGAAGATCTAGTTTTTAAAGTTGAGAGAATGAACTACATGAATATATGACTTAGCAATTGCTTCTCTGTTTTGTAGTTTGCATCTTCTCTTAGAATAGACTTCAGGTAGATTTCTTAAAGTGCAGACAGGAGGGTTGTTAATCTTACAAGTATTGTTTAATTATCTTGAATGAGGTGATTATTATAAACAGACATGGAGATACATGCAATATTAAAACCAGTTATACTTTAGAAAATATTTTGCTTTTACTTGAGAGAGAACAGTTAAAAGGCTGGACACTTGGCTGGACAGTGGTAGTGTAACGCTTTTAGTCCCAGAACTTTGGAGGTAGAGACAGACAGATCTCTCTTGAGTTCAAGACCGGCCTGCTCTATAGAGTGAGTTCCAGGACAGCCAGGGATACACAGAGAAACTTTTTCTATTAAAAAAAAAAAAAAAAAAAAGAGACTGAACAGTTATAACCTTAGAGTATAATTTTCTCTTCATTGCTCTGTTCATATCTCTCTGCCTTCCTATCTGGAGTGTGGCTTGTTTTCTGTCTGATGTGCCTAGACTAAACTTTCATACTCATACTTTATTGTCCCTGTCTTTTCTACAGTTGGGAGGTGATAATTTTACCTTAGGTTGTTTTCTCTCTCCATTTCACAAGAGTTTAGTTTATTCAATAAAATTTAAATACTGCCTTGCCAAGGATACTGTGCAGTCCAGAAATAATTTGTGTTAAAGGGAATAAATCAAAACAGTACCTTTTTTGAAGGTTTTTTTTTTTTTTTTTTTTTTAAATCTAGTAGTGAGAAACGTTGTAACTCGTAAAGTACCTGTCTAGTGCAAGCATGAGGCCTTCAGCTGGGATCCCCAGCACCCATGCAAAAGCTTAATATGGTATCAAGTACCTGTAATCCCAGCTCTTGGTCATAGACTGTATGGACAGGACTGAGAAAAGGTGGATCCTTAGAGCTCACTGGGTAGCCACCCCTGCTGAATCATTGAGTTTCAGATCCAATGAGAAACTGCGTTTCACAAGATAAGGTGGAGAGGCTGGAGAGATGGCTCAGCAGTTAAGACCACTTGCTGTTCTTTCAGAGGACCTGAGTTTGATTCTCAGCACCCACAGAGCAGCTTGCAACCAACTGTAACTCTGGTTCCAGGGGATCTGATGCCCTCTTCTGGCCTCTGCAGGCACGAGACATGCACATGATGCATAGACATACGTGCAGACAAAATACCCATACACATAAAATAAAATGAAAAAATTTAAAAAAGATAAGGTGGAATGTGATAGAGGAAGACAACTAACATTGACCTCTGGCTTCCACAATCATGTATACCTATACACAAATGGTAACACACACACACACACACACACACACACACACGAGTCAACTCTATCCAAAATGTAGTTGAGGTACTCTTTTGGCTCTCTTAGACCTTTATGAGGAGGCCCTACCAAGTCAAAACTGTACTCATAGTAATAAAAAATGTAATTTGCTTTTCCCATTTAGTCCATTACAATGGAGTTTTCCAGAAGTCAGATGATATGACATCATTACCCTGACAGCTAATGGAATGCAAGCTTAATTTCTCATGGGAATATTAATGGATATCATCTCCATAAACAACAGCTCTTTGGGGTCCTCGGTAATTGAAAAATATATCTGAGAATCCTAAGAACAAAGTGTTTGCAAACCACTAGTTTAACCTAATGTTTATTTTCACTATATATAAAGGAACTACTGTTCCTGTTTGCTCCTTTCTTAGTCACCTTTGATGAATGTTGGATATAGACATTATTTTCAATTACTGTTTAGACTGATAGTCCCTGTTGATGGTGCAAGACATATAGGAATGGGTGGATCTGCTGCAGTTTTGACTGTGCCATTTGTTGGGTAATGGCAAACAAGATATTTGAGTGTCTCATCTTTTTTTTTTTTTTTTTTTTTTTTGGTTTTTTGAGACAGGGTTTCTCTGTGTAGCTTTGCGCCTTTCCTGGAACTCACTTGGTAGCCCAGGCTGGCCTCGAACTCACAGAGATCCGCCTGCCTCTGCCTCCCGAGTGCTGGGATTAAAGGCGTGCGCCACCAATGCCCGGCGTGTGTCTCATCTTTTTAGTCTCCACTTACAGAAAATAAGGCTTATTAAGTTTCATATATTGTTATGAGTTGTGAGAATCAAGAATACATGTGAAAATACAGTGTGATTTACAGAAGTGCTAGGAATGTATCAACTGATACTTTTGTATTCTCTTATTCAAAGATATGTGCTGGAGGGACATGGTCTGGAGGAATAGGAGTGTAGATTTGCCAACTTTTTTGCTTTGTGAAAGCTGAAAATTTTAGGCCATAAATTTTATAAGGGACACTATTGTACAGGGCTCCCTGTATGGAAGTCAGAGGACTACCTGTGGGAATTCTGCTGTGTGGGTCCCAGAGTTTGAACTTGGCTTGTCAAGCTTAGCAGCAAGTGCCTTTATCTGGTAAGCCATCTTACCAGCTCTAGATTGATTGATTTACTGCTTTTTGTTTTAGTGCCTGGGAATGGAACCCAGAGCCTTGCCCATGCTAGGTAAGCAGTTACCACTGAGCTATATTCCTAAGACTAGACATAATCTTGGTTATATTTATGTATATATTTATGTAGAATTAGGAGTTTGAAGATAAAACTACTCCTAGGTAGAGAACATAGGGAAGGACTTAGGACAGTATTTGTCACTCTTGTTCTTAGTATCATAACTATTTAGGAGTGCTTTTTTTCTCCATAGATGTACAGAAATTAAATAATTTCTTGAAGTATAGACTTGGCCATCACTAGTACACAATCCTCTGTGGGTTTCCTTAAGTCATTTTTAAAATATAAATGTAGTTATAAAATTTAACGGCTAGGAGGACAGTCAATGGTGGCACATGCCTTTAATCCCAGCACTCGGGAGGCAGAGGCAGGCAGATCTCTGAGTTTGAGGCCAGCCTGGTCTACAGAGCGAGAAGCAGGACAGGCACCAAAACTATACAGAGAAACCTGTCTTGAAAACAACAACAACAACAACAATAACAACAAAAATTTAGCAGCTAGGAATACAAAAGTGGGGAGGCATACTGACTTATGTTGATTTGTTCTCTTGCAATTGTTAGTTGATACTTACCATGCAAGGTACAGTTTTAAAACAATTAATTATGGGTACTGAAATCAGGGCTATCTAAAGTTGAAGGAAGACAACTAGCCATGATTGTAAAATCTTGAGTACCTGGTGAAGTTCTGAAATGCTTCATTGTGGAGGAGGAGGAGGAGGAGGAGGAGGAGTTTGCTCTCTGACATGTCTATAGAAGACCAGCTTTAATATAGGTACATAGAAAGTTTGATATGAAGTATTTCTAGAGCATATCACTGTGTCGCATGCTTTATGAGAAACTTATAATCTAATTCCTAAAATACTTGTACAAGATGGACACTATTACTGTCTTTTACAAATGAAGAAATTAGGGCTCTCAAAAGCTGAACTTGCCTAAAAGGTCTCAAACCTAGTAAGTATTAGAGCCAAAGTCTAAGCACAAGTAAACAGCACTACTTTAAATTGCCTTGTTAAAACAAACAAACAAACAAACAGAAAGGCCATGGGAATCATGGAAAATCTAAGAAGGAATTCAGAGAGAAGACAAAGATAGGGATTATGAGCGTTAAAACGGATATGGACTATAGCTGTGGAGTGAGGGCTAGCAGTGAGTAGAGAACTAGTCTTCATTCACATGAAGCTGACATGAAATCCCAATGAAAGATAACTGAGTTGTATCTAAGTTTTCCCCTTCTCTTTTGTTCCTTCTTGATTCTTACCCCCTTTTTCCCAGATACCTACCCTAAGAGTAGATTAATAATATAGTACATGTTATTTTGTTAGCACACTAGTCTGACACTTAGCTTTTGCCAGTGCCATTAAGAGTAAGAATAATGTATCATCCACCTAAAGTGGGCAAGATCATCAGATTGCTAGGTTCAAATACAGCTTTATTCTGAAAGGAGCACTGGCCTTAGGTGTGGGTGCACCTCTGCTTTCAGACTTGGTTATATATCTGTTCTCTTTAGTTTCTAATTTTCTCCTTTACATTATAGGATATTTGTAAATCCATCTTTCACATACAGTGTTGTGTAGAATAAGTATTTGGAAATGTTTTTATTTTCCTGATACTCTTCTAATTGAATGGCTAAAAACATAACAGTTAAAAATTAAAAAGAAGAAATGCTGTTACATGTGTGTTTAAGAGTTAAATAAGTTAATAATATAGACAAAGCTCCTAGAGCAATGCCTCCCACATAAATTCTAGCTGGATAAGAAGTAGGACAGGCTTAGTTGCTGTGACAGTAGTTGTAGTAAGCTAGTTGTGTAGGTCCGTCACTTTACTTTTCAGTGCCTTTGCTTCCTTGGAGAAAATGAGGAGGTTGCCCCAGGTAATGTTTAAGGTTTAAACATCTCTCCTGTTTGTTGACTGACAGTGTTCATACTAGTTTTGATTATCATGTGGTAGAAAAAATCTTGCTCTTAAGGAAAATGTGCTTTCTTACAGTCATGCACTGAAATCTGGTATATGGGTGTAGAAGACAAAATGTGTTCTTTATAAACACGGAGCAGACTTTTAAAGAGTGTTGACAGGTACTTCAGAGGTGACATAGATGCTTGAAGAATTCTATGTTTAACATATAACATTCATATGATACCTTGCAGTTTTGAAAGTGTTAGAATAAAGAAAAACCTCATCTTCTCACAGATAAAGAGTACAACCTTCCCCCACTTTTGAACAAGAACTAGGAGATAAAAAAAACCTTACTGAAATCATACGCTTTGTTACGTAATGGAGTTAGTTAAGCATACCATCTCTATTTGTATTGTTTTAAATTTTGTGTTCTTTTCACAATCCTTTGCCTCCTTGACAAGTCTTCAGCCTACCTTTGCCTGGGTATTTCTAGAGGTAGAATTCTTGCTCTGCATTGAGGGGCTGTGACCTTTTTTAAACTAGCTCTAATTGTTAGAGGTTTGCCTTTTACTGGGCTGAAAACTCTAGTCAGTTTATTACCAGGAAAGAACACACAAGCTGACTGAAGTGGAGTAGCTCTAGACCTCAGCATATTTTTATACTGGGTTTGTAGTAAACCCTCTCTAAAGATCACAGTGTTTGCCAACAGTTTACTGCTGCCATGTGATAGAGATGTCACCAGCTGGCATTCAGGGTGTTTTACAGAACAATCCTGAAAAGACATCTTAGAGTAAAAACATAGTTTAGATGTTACAAAAGATTCTGTCATCCATATATGAGAAGAAGGCTTAGCTTCTTCTGTAGGTATAAAATTTAAATTACATATTTTAATATATATTTAATATACTAAAGTAACACATTTAAAAGTCAAACTTGTTTCTTGTCATTAAACATTAATTGAAGATTTAACTCACTGCCTGAAAAGTTTGTAATTGTGACAGTTTAGCTCAGAATTTTGACAGGATGAACAGCCATAAAAACAGCATGAGGACCTGAGTTCAGTCCCCTAACCCTAGATAAAAATGCTGAGCATGGTGGTATGCTTGTAATCTCAGTGCTGGGGAAGGTGGGACAGGAGGATCCTTGGGGTTTGCTGACCAGCCAGTGAAGCATAACTGGTAAGCTTCAAGGTGATTTGAGATACTCTCTCAAAGGAGATGGATAACTTTACTGAGGATGACACTCAAGGATGTCCCCTGATGTCCACACATGTGTACCTGCACAGAAGAATACACACACACACACACACACACACAGAGAGAGAGAGAGAGAGAGAGAGAGAGAGAGAGAGAGAGAGAGAGATTAAACGAAGAAGCTTGGCCTAAAGTAACCACTCTCCTGACTTCTGATTTTTAAGACTTTTTGTCCTGGTTTTTAACTTTATAAATGGAATTTTATTATGTGTACCACCCTCCAGCTTCTTTGATTAAATCTTTGTGCATGTAACTATAGTTTATTCATTTTATTTTCTGTAGACTATAATTATGCCTCAGTGGAATGATGATGGACAATTGTTTAGTGTTTTCATGAACATTGTGTACATTTCTTTTAGATACTACTTGGGCTAGGATTGCTGAGTCATAGGCTTGTATGTCTTTTCAGATTTAATAGAGAATGACAATTTTCTAATTGTCTAATCCAGCAGTTTCACATCCCCTACTATTTGGTCCTGTCTCTCTTCATTTTAGTTAAAGTATATAAGTTAAAAATCAAATAGAAAAGAAGGATTTATTTAGGTGTTGAGAATTTAACACAGGACCTACTCTACCATTGAGCCACAGCCTAAACAGAGAGATTTTATAAAAATTGCCAAGTTACTGCTCTAAACCCCATTTGTCCAGGAGTGGCCATTTGTAACTATTTCTCTTTTTAACAGCTGCTAAGTGGTGTAGTAATGTCACAGCTTCAGTAATATCACAGCTATTTTTGATTCAACTGTAATGTTCTCTACTGTTTAACCTCATAAGATAGGTGATTTAATTTATACCCTTTCCATATCTCTGCCTTTTTCCAGTATAAACATCACTGTTTTAAACTGATGATATCTATAGTCTGTTAATTCTTACAAGCAGTTTGTTTTTTTCTATTATTTTCATTTCCATGCTGGGTAGATCATATTTTCCTGTTTGTTTGAATGTTTTGTAATTTTTTTGGTAGAAACCAGAAGTTTCAGGTAATACTTTTTAGGAGTTCATGGGTACTGGTCTCTCTTAGTCCAGTGCTTGTAACTGCTTTGTTTGTTTTTGAGACAGGAGTTTTAATGACATTTTTATACATGCTCAGCACATGTGATCTTTGAAACAGGATCTTATCATGTTAACCTTCAACTTAAGATTTGTGCTAGGTTTGGTTTGTAGGGGTGTACCAGCATGCTTAGTTTGCTTCTTTTCTAGTTACTGTCTAGATTTTTCTTGGACAATGTGTCTCCTTTCAGTATTAAGCATCGTCTGCTCATGAGTCTGTTGCTTCTGACAGTGCTGTGAAGTATAAATTGTTGTTTTTTAGACTAATCAAATTAAAGTGTGACTCCTTTCACGGTAGTTTCTTTGGTCGGCGCATGATATTTGTTTGATCCTAGGAAAGATGCTCCCAGCTCTTTTAAAATATTTTGGTTCTCCTGTGGAAGCTCAGGAGTCTATAGGGTGTATATTCCTTGAACCCTTGAATCTTCAGTGAGTCTCCGTAGTCTATTGTGCACCAAATTAGCTTTGTTAGGAAAGGATTTCAAAAGAGTTTTGACCTGTTCTGTCCTCCTCTCAGCACAGTATCTATGCCAAGACTCTGAAAGTAGTGGTTGAAAGGAAACATTAGTAGGCTTCTCTCTGGGTGAAACCCCAACTTTAGGAACTGACCACTGTGTTGTGGAACTCTGTGGGCTGGGAAACAGGCAATCAGGCCCTCAGTGTTGTCTCCTCAAGGTGCTCTACCCAAGACGTCTCATTCCACAAATCAAAGAACAGAGTCATCATGCCTCTTTACTGCAATGTCGAAAACTTAGCCTTGTAATGGGCAGCTGAGGGCTTGGTGAGAACACTGATCAATCTTCTCTCCTAGAGACAAAGCCCTTCACTTGGAGCTGTATCAGTCTGGAGCACAATCTGCCTCTCTGAGCTTATTGAGAGAAAGGGAGCATCTTGGTTCAAGTATCAGACTTGTCTTTCTTACTAAGTTTTTACAGCATTTTTGAATAGATGTTTCTTCATTTACTATTTGCCCTTAGGACCATTTCAGAGACTTTGTTTTGGTTTTAATTTTCTTTAAAAAATTTTCACAAGATTTTACTGGGGAGCAGGTTAGATGATCTCATACTGTCTCCTTTAATTCTAGTCTTCCTAAAATTAGTATTTAAGTTTTCTGCAGTAGGAGGAAGTGCGGGTAGCTTGCTAAAGAAGGCTAATTTTCTGCAAGCCTGAGTGGGAAAACAAACATTTTTTAATTGATAGCTTGGCAGGAGATGGTAGAATGGAAAGGCAAAGGCAGAGTAGAAGCAGCCTACTTAGTTGTTGGGCTTCCTTACAAGTAGGGAAAGGCTTTGTCTTAAACAGTTTTGAAAGCCATATGTTCTTTTTTTCCCCCCAAGATTTACCCTGTTTATTTTTTTTTACTATTTTATTTCCTTTAATAAATAAATTAATTAATTTTACATCCTGGCTGCAATTTCCCTTCCCTCCTCTCCTCCCAGTCCCTCCCCTACCCCTCTCTGTTCCCACCCCCCAATTCACACCCCTTTGGTTTCTGTTTAGGAAAGGGCAGGTCTCTCATGAGTATGTATCAACAAAACTCAGGGTTGATTCTTTTGACTGGCTTGCTGAATGACAGCTTTATCCTGTTCATTGTATTTGTATCCATATCTCAAATAGAATGCATACATTTACTTATTTTACTGTATTTTATGCGTAAACATTTTTAGCAAAACACTATAGGCATTAATAAATACAATTAGACTATATATCATATACTGTTTAACTCATGCTCCTGTGACCTTTTTTTTTTTTTTTTTAGTCTCAAAGAATTTGGAACATGTCTGAGTCAAATGGCTTCAAAAGCAAATTAGTGTAATATTTTGGAGAAACTGAGGGGCTTTCTGCTTTCTGTTCTGATTTAAAACCAGTAGAAAGCAACAAGCATTGTCTGTGTTCCTACTTCTTCCTTCAGTAGATTTTCCCTTTATTCACATTTACTGGAAAACAGGACTTTCCCTCCTATCAGCGTCCTTCAAGATAAACCATAGTACATTTGTTTTGTTTTTCTTTTAAACCTTAAAATTTTCTATAGGTAAATGTCATGGCTAGTGTAGATTGAACATCACAGAGCTTCAAGCCCAGGTTTTTCTCCTATTCTTTGTTCTTTGCTTTAATGGAGGGGTATGAGTTGTGGCTGAAGTTAAAGTTTTGCTCTTTTTAAACTCCTACAATTTATAACTCAGCACAGGCATCTCCATAAGAAAAAAGGTTATTAACAATAACCACACAGTGCTCCAATAAGTCATAGGTAGCCGAGATGTTTCATAGTTTAGGCTTTGATAAAGTCAGTTTAGCTTGAATTCTGGTTGAGTCAAACCTTTAGTAACCTTTCTAGCTTCACTATCTGGAGAGGGGAGGACTCAGTAACACCCAATATGGAGTGTGAGCATTAAAGAAAGCTCATACAAAGCAATACCAATTGCCAGCAAATAGCAGGTTCAGTAGTTATCTTTGCTGCTGTTTATGTTATTATTATCATCTCATTATTAAGTACTAACCACTATCATTTTGTGTCCACTGACCATGCGTTCTGAATTTTGATCATGTATTGTAGGAACTTCTCATCTAATCCAAAGAATCTGTCTTCATTCAAACTTTAGGGCCTTTTGGATGCCTCTGGGTTTCCTTTTTCTGTATTCTAAGTGTCCTGGGCTTGTTAGTAAGGGTATCCACAAAACCACAACTCCTGGATGATACATAGAAGGCACCATTGGCTTCCAACTGTGTTATGCTTTGGTTTTGTAGAGCTAATGCATTATTAAATGTTTTGAGTCTTTTGTTAAACAGGTAGGTCTTCATTGTGCTCTAAACTGTGGTTATTATTCAGAAATTTAGACTTATCTTTACTTTTGTCAGGTTTAAGCCGTTTTTTCCATACCAAGCCTTGCAAGGATTTGAAGATGATGAAGAACTTATCCATATCCAACAGTGGGCGCTTACTGAAGGCCGGCTTAAAGTTACATTGTTAGAATGTAGCAGGTATGTTCTTTGTTTTCTCTTGACTACATGTGGGCAAGAAAGTATGATAGAAATGTACCTAAAGACTGTTTATGTTTATTCTGCTTTTATGTTAGTTTATATTTTATTATTTTTACCTTTAAATAGTTTAAACATAAATTTAATGAAAATAGTCTTTTCCAGTTAGCAAAAATATAAATCATATTTAGAAAGACACTTGGAAGTATTTATTTTGCAATAATTCCCAAGTTTTCAGATGTACAGCGCTGTGCTGACATTTTTATCTTAGCCTTTCCTTTTGGAGAGCATTCCTGGCATAGTAGTTTTGAGATTATGATTATTAAATGTAACACGAATCTTGAAAGGTCTTATAATAAAAAACCCAGAACCAGATATTGGGGTGAAAGCTGAAAGATCAGAGAAGCAGAACAGCCAGCCACTAGCTTACCTGTACAAAATCTTCAGCCTCAAGAGAGCGAGTTCCTGTTTCCTCACACCTTATATGCCTTCTGTGTCCTGCCATATTACTTCCTGGGGTTAAAGGCGTGAGTCACCACTGCCCGGTGTGGCCTTGAACTCACAGAGATCTAGATGGATCTCTGCCTCCAAGTGATAGGATTAAAGGTGTGTGCCACCATTGCCTGACCTCTATGTCTAATTTAGTGGCTGGCTCTGTCCTCTGATCCCCAGATAAGCTTTTTTGGGGTACACAATATATCACCACAGTTAAAAATGCTCACTGAAGTGATTAAACCAGACTTTGAACCATGTGCATTTGGAAGTAGTCTTTCCTAGCCTCATTGTTTTACCACCAGAGTCCAAGCTGTATTCATTTCTTGGTACACTAGCTTTATCACTCCTAACACTTTTAGTTCCTCATATGACAGCAGAATGACCTTTAAAATGCAAATCTAATTGTCTGTCACTCTCCTACTTAAAGCTCAGTAGCTTCCTTCTCACTTCTAGGATAACATCCAGATCTTCCCCTGATCTACGAGTGTCTTCTGTTCAGCCCCTCACTCAGTGTGTCAGCTATACAGGCCTTCTTAAGAGAGGGTTTGACAAGATTTCCTATAAAAAGCCAGGTAGCAAATACTATGGGCACTGTGATTTCCCCTGGTGCCTGTCGTATCTCCCCAACTCTGCTGTGTATCAGTCACAGGCAATGTGTAAATGGATGGGCCTGACATGTATTGAAGTACTGTGTTTATTTTTTAACCACTTTAAAATGTAAAATCTATTGATAGCCCAAATAAAAAAGACAGTTGCCTGGATTTGGACCACAGTCTGCCACTTTCAGCCTAGATGTCTTAAAGGACAGCTCCTTACTGCCTGTCATCTGCCTTCTTGGCCCATATTGCTGCATGCTTTTTGAAACCAGCCTGTTTTGGTACACTCAAAAGCATCCCCCTTAATGTCTGCTCATGATTCTAAATACAGTACACTGTCCTTAGGCTACATTCCTGTGATGCTTGATTATACCACTGACTACTTATCACTTTTAAATTTTATTTCTAACTCATAATACAAATAAGTACTTGAGTACTAGGGTTATATTTTGTACCTAATACACTTGAGTCTTTGCAAATAGATTAATTATTATGATATAGATAATGATTATATAGTAACTCATTTTCTTAAGTCCTGTGGTAACTGAGGTTTATGCTTCATTCTGTCAGAAAGTCTTAACAAGAGTCTTTAATTGAAAAAAGGAGGCCAGATATGCTGTGTATATCATAAAAGGAACCATAGTGTACAATAAAACAAATACCATAGGTACTAGGCTAGGTATTTAGAAAAAAATTAGTTCTTCTGCCAGAACGTTCCTGGAAGGGCTTAAGGGTTGATTATGTCTGTTGTAACCATTGACTCTGCCTTTGTTCACAGTCCTGCTGTGCCTAAGCTGCTCCTCACTTAAAAACCTTGCTAAGGAATCAAAGGCTGTATTAGGCATTGAGAAAGAATAGGTAGGCATTAATACAGGCCATGTTGAGTTGAAATAAATGTTACAAAGAAGCACTTAGAATTTGTGGAATATTTGCAACCCTCTGTATTTTAATAAGGAACTGCTTGCTGAATCTCTGAAAGAATGTAGAGGAAACCAGTAGACTTATTCAAGGAAGAGTGGGGGAACTGGGTTTATAATGATGGACAGGGGCCAGTGTGACCCAAACTTTTCACTATAAATGTTTTTATAGTTCATTTTTGTGACTGTCACTTGTCACAAATTAAATTGGAATTTTTAGAGTACAGAATTGAGTTAAAAGGGAAAGTAGGGAAAATAGTTTATCAGTGTTCTTCTGTTATCCATATTATGCTTGAGATAGTAGCCAGTACTTTTAAATAGGTGTCAGCTTCATGTTTGGAATGAGTATACCATCAAAATAACTTTCTATGCATTGTTTTTATAAATACAAACATAAAAGTTAGCTTTATGATAAAATGTCATTGTTCATTTTAATTAAAGTTTAATTAAATGTGTTTTTTATATAAAGCAGAAAATAAGTTGTTATTCTCAACTCATCCTAGCATTTTTGGCTTCATATTGAAGCCTAAGTATTCTTTCTGTATTGTATCACTTAGGAGTCTCTAGAAGAGGAGAACAGATGTATAAATATATATTAGAAAGGGAGTTTGTTAAAAGATTGGCATACACTATAGGGACTAGTTAGTTCAACAATGGCTGGCTGTACACTAGAGATTCTGACTCAGGTAGCTTCTCAGTTTATGAGACTGGCCGGCACTGAAGACCTGGAGAGCCACTGGTATTCAGTCTCTGTTGGAAGACTAAAGAAGCTGGCTTCTCATGTCAGCAAAGGATGATAGCAATAGAGTAGACATTCTCACCAGTAGGGAGTAAAGGCAGGCAGGAATCCACAGTGTTATTTTTCACCTGGATCTCTTTACATATGTACTGCTATGGGAAGGTGTTCCCTACCCTGAAGGAGGATCTTCCCCACTCAGTCCTCCAGGAAATAACTTTATAGACCCACACAGAAGGGTGCATCTTAGGTGATCCCACATTCAATTAAGTTGGCAGCTAAGATTAATTATCACATGTGTTCTATTATTTTTTTAAAGATTTATTTATTTATTTTTATTTTATGCATATGAGGATTTTGGCTGCATGTATGTAAGTGAACTGTGTGTGTCCAGTGCTGGCAGAAGCCACAAGAGGGTTCTGGATCCCGTGGAACTGTAGTTGTGGACAGTAAGCTGCCGAGTGGGTGCTGGGAACTGCAGTTTCTCTTAACCACGGAGCCATCTCTGCGCACCTCCCATTCTTATTAAAACTTATATTGTTCCTTAGGATAGAATTCTTTTTACTTAATATAAAAATAGAATTTCCCATTCAGATAGGTTTTATGTGACTCATACTAAAGAATTTCTCGTAGTATTTCAGTTACCTTGTTTTGAATATAAAAATCATAGTTTATTATCATCTCTGAAATAGAAAATGACAGCAGAAGGGACAAAAGGAAAGAACAATAAAAGTGCATCTTTTGTAGAAAGCCCAGAAAATACTTATAATTTTACGTTTTGGAGATGACATAAAGACCTAATACCTTTTGAGATAATTTTCACCATAATGACTTAGTGATATGAAAAAGTTTGTAATGAATAGAATATTCAAAGTTTTTAAATGCAAGACAATTAAAAGTGTTTCTGTAGCCATTTGAACATAAGTAGGTAAAGTTCTGAATTGGTTTGCTGTGATGAGCTGAAGTTTGCTGGGGTTTTAGTACTTAAACACACACACACACACACACACACACACACACACACACACACACCAATAAATAAGTAAAATAAATACTAAAAAAAAGTTTCAGTAAATTTTCTCCTAATCTATGAAATGGAATATGATACTCATCATCTATGGTCAGCCATGATTATTGTGAGGACTTTATTTTTTAAACTGTTCATTTTGAAATAGTGAAAAAGTTGTGTGTGAATAGTTCTTAAACATTTTTAGCTATTTATTTTGAAGTAATTTTAGACTTAAAAGCATGCATGAATGTTTTTTATCAAACTAATATGTTAAAAGATTTTGAGAATGTATTTTCTCAATGAAATAAACGAATTTTTAAGGATATATTATTTTTTATGTGTATGAGTGGTTTGCTTGTAGTATGTATGTGCACCATGTGCATGTCTGGTACCTGCTGAAGTCAGAAGAGGGCATCTGATCTCCTTGGGACTGGAGTTAGTGATGGTTATAACACTCAAGTGTAGTTAAGAAGGTAAGTTACTGAGGCCAGAGAGAGGTTAAGAGCACTGCTGCTCTTCCAGATGTCCTGAGTTCATTTCCCAGCAACCACATAGTGGCTCACAACCATCTATTATGAGATCTGGTGTCCTCTTCTGGCGAGCAGGCATACATGCAGACAGAATACTGTATATGAAATAAATAAATAAATCTTTAGGGGGGGAGAAAAAAAAGAAGGTAAATTACCTCAAAAACAGCTATGTAGAGATCAATTTCCCCACTAAAAATGAAACTTAATGAATGTCTTAGTTTACTTTTTTTTTAATTTTTTAACTGACAAAGTGTGTTTATCTTATGTAACATACTTTAAAATATGCATATATTATAGAGCTACTAAATCAAGGTAGTCATTTTCCTAAGGTTCACATATTTTCTGATAAATTACACATGTTGAAGAGAAAAATGATTCTGGCCCAAAATTCTAAGAGGGATTTTTCATATTGTTTTGTGAAAGATGCTGGGTGATGTAATAGATACATTGAGGGGCTGATTTTATCAACCAGTTACATTTTGAAAAGCAAATTAAGAACATGATCAGTAAAGTTTTTGTTGTGAGGGTTCTGTACTCCGAAGTAGTCCATTCAGGGTAGTCTGTTCTCGTTTTAGGTGGATGGTGCTAATTCAGGTCAAATCTTCTTCACTGAGTCACATTTGTTCTTTTCTAAGGCCTGTGTTCTCTTAGCAGCTTTTAGGATGTTGTTTTGTTTATTGGGTTCTAAAAATACATCTTTAAAAGTTTGTTGTTTTTGATGTTAAGTATAATACACAGAAATCCATAGGCATTGACATTCTCTCTTTCCAAGTCACCTCCCTTACCCCCATTTATTTCTTGTTATTGTAATCTCAAGACTTACAGTTTTTCTCAACAGTTATAATTCCTTACTGTCTGTATTAGTTACTTTTCTTGTTGCTGAGTTAGAATGTCTGACCAAAGCAACTTAAGGAAGAGATTGTTTGGTTCTCAGTTTGAGGGTCCAGTCCATCATGGTGAGGAAGGCATGCATGTGGCAGGAGTGTGAAGTTACTAATCACATTGAGTCAGCAGGTGGAAAGCAGAGAGATGAATGGTATTGTTCAGCTCTCTTTCTCCTTTGGCCAGGACCCTTGGCCTATAATTGGTGCTGCCCATATTTAGGGTGGGTTTTCCCATATCAATTAGCCTAACCTAGGAACTCCCCATAGTCATGGCCATAGTGTTTCTAAAAACCTGTCAAATCTAACAATCAAGATTAATAATCTCAAATCTACTTCTGGTCAACTTGATGTTCAAGCACAATACTTTTAAGCTATAATCTTCTACCTCTCTGATCTCCATTTCACAAGGCAAAGTATATTCAGTCCAACTTCAGAAGTCTCCCCCTTGCTGTGGGATGTTCTGTATGGCAAATGTGTTGCTAATAAAACACTGATTGGCAGTGGCTAGGCAGGAAGTATAGGCGGGGCTAACAGAGAGAATTAAAAGAACAGGAAGGCAGAGGGAGTCACTGCCTGCCAGCCACCGGCATCTTTACATGCTGCTTGTCCTGGCGGTGGCTGGCAGGCAG
>CABHPQ010167257.1:0-12006 GCA_902168405.1 Peromyscus aztecus | reverse complement strand
ATGGATTGATATAAGATATAAGGACAGTTAGCAAGAAGCCTGCCACAGCCATACAGTTTGTAAGCAATATAAGTCTCTGTGTTTACTTGGTTGCATCAGAGCGGCTGTGGGACTGGCAGGTGAGAGAGATTTATCCTGACCGTGGGCCAGGCAGGAAAACTTAAGCTACACCCCCTAGTCTTTAACTTTAATTCAACACTGTCTAGATGTCCAAAGTTGAGTGATAGTTATGTAAGCAAAAAAAAACCCCTAAGTTTTAATCCTCAGCACCCACTTAAAAGCTGGGCATAGATGCATGAACCTCTAACCCCCTCACTGCAGTGATCCTGGGAGCTTGCTGCCTACTCAGCTCAGCTGAAAAAGAACTTCATGTTCAATGAGAAATTCTGTTTAAAAAAAATAAGATGGAAAGCAATAGAGGATGATACCCAAAATATCCTCTGGCCTTCATGTGCATGCTCCAGAGTGTAAGCATCTGCATGTGTGTAGCACATACACAAAAAAGGAGAAAAAATGAAAAGCCCAGACAAATTCTCCAAGTCCCAGATGCTAAACATATGCTGGGTATGTCTTGCTTTGGTCTGATCCTTCCTTACTATGTCTGGCCTCCAAAGGGCTTGGGTAACTCCATCCCTGAGTTCTGCTACCTGTAGCACACAATTTCTCTATTAGGCCATCTCTGCTCCTTGCCTTCAGCTTTTCTCAGCAGATGACCTATAGTTCTGGGTCTGCAGCATTCTGAGTATTCATTACAACTTAGGCTGTGCCTTCACAGCTTCAGGCAGAATCCTCTTTGCAGATACTTTAGCTCTGCCATATATTGCCTGGCCTCAGCAGCTCTCTAGAACCATGGTGCAACTTCTATAACTCCCTTAATCTTGCAGCTTTCATTCCTGAAAAACCAGTGCCACATGGATCACACTGCCAGGTTTTACATTCACCTGGGATGAAGCCTGGTCCCCTTGGACCACAGTTGAACTACCTTTGTGTGTGACCTAGTGAAATAGTTCCTTAGGCAGAGAACCCCTGTAGCTGCATATCCCCTTAAACTCTTTTCAAATTAGCATATTTTTACAAGACAGAGCCTTTGATGAGTGAACACCTTTCCTCTTGTCCCAGTACAGAGCAGTGTTTCTCTGTGGTGCTAGTAATATCTAGTTATAGCTAGTTTTGAACCCGCCTTATCTATAACTTTAAATTCACTCACAATTTTCTTTATTAAACTGCACATTTTTATAACTTCCTGCTCCACTTTTTGCTCTTTTTCACTGCAGACTTGGATGAGAGTAGAAAGCATTAACCATGGCACAGCCTGAATGCTCTCCTGTCTTAATATCTCCTATGCCAAACAAATAGTCCATTGTTTTGTAATTCAGCCTTGCTCAGGTTCTCAGGATATTGGTAGAAGGCAGCCACACTCTTTACCAGAATGTAACATACATGTCGTCTAGCCCAGTCCCTGGTACAGTTCTTGTTCCGAGTCTGAAATGTCATCATCTGGGCCTCTTAACTGTCTACATTTTCCTCAGTATTCTGGTCTTCCAGATTCCTAGCAGAATGGCCCATTTAATTGCTTATCGCATTCTAAGGCTTTTCTAACCCTGTGTTCCGAATTCTTCCACATTCCTCCTTTAAGCCAGGTCTGAAGGCCTGCAGACCACACAGTCAGGTTCATCACAGCAGTAGCCCCATTTCTTGGTACCAGTTGTCTGAATTAGTTACTTGTCTTGTTACTCTGATAGAATACTTGGTAAAAGCAACTTGAATCACGTTTTGAGCACACAGTGCCTCATGACATAGCATCTGTATATAAATGTCACACACATAAGTATGAAGAGTTTGCAAATCATGAGTTCCCTGATAGGTACAGTTCTAGTCTGTCCTCATGAGATTGTTCCTTTTCTAGGCTCTTCCTCATTTTATATTTTATGACTCTCAACAACTTCAGCACTTTGATTCATTTGTTTAGTCTAATAATAGATCTCAAGTGGTCACAGACTTGCTTTGTCGTACAAATACAAAAACATACTACAAGGAGTCCAGAGTCATATGCAATTCTGGCACCATCCAAGCTTGAGGGTGTGTAGTAAGTGCTGTGTTTATCAGTTCTCTCTGCTGGCTTTGCAGTGTCTCCTTTTATTTAACAATCCTTAAAACTTCAGATTCCTTCGGCTTGCCCCTACCACTATTTTTCTGCAGCAATAGTCCTGAACTAGGGTCAAGTTGGATGGTGTTGGTAGACTAGGGAAAAAAAAACAACAACCCACAAACTGCCAATTTTTTAAGATTAATTATTTATGTCAAAGCAGGCTTCTGTGCTTGGTGGTGTTCATTGTCTGTGAGCATGGTTTCCACACTCTTTACCCAGTTCTTACTGCAGTGTTGTGAGTTTCACTGTGTTCACATAGAGTGCTTATTGGCTTTGTTGTAGATATTGGTGTGCTTGCTTTTGTTTTCTGGTTGCATTTTGGGCTTTTATGGGAGAGACTGAGAGAGTCAAGCCATGCCACCACTCTGACATCCTCCTAGAACAAGTAGTTGCCTTATTTTGTTTTTCATAAGGCAAAATAAAGTGTTTAATTATGTGAATAAAGTCTTATAAAATTATATTACCTGGTTTTTTGTTTCATATATTAGGGGAAGCAGTTTCCAGATGACAGTTTAATAGAAAGGGTGTATGTTTTTTTCCATATATTTGCAAATTTTATAATAAAGTTTATAAAATAAATAAATGAGCACATAAATATAAGCCCATTTTATCTTAAAAATGTAAAAAATAGAAACAGTTTATTCTTTGGATAGCATTATGTGCATATTTATGGTAAAATGTTCAGTTCCTCATGGAAGCCTGCTCATACAGATTCAAAATTCATTTATAAGAGGAACTGGTTTAAGGTGTTAAATTCTATTTTGCATTTGTTTGTGAATCCTCCAAGACTATTGAGTAGGAAAAATAGCACCTTTTATGGATAAATTCTCATTTTTAAGAATGATGCTAAATACTTAATGATACTATCTTTTAATATTTTAATGATTTTCACTTGGCATTTATTTTGTTCTATACTTTTAATATAGTCTTTTATGTCTATATCAGGTAAATAATCATTTTATATTTTATTGAAATTTATCTTGTCTCAATATTATAATGGAATATAATAGTAAGTCAAACATTTGATACATCTTATGAGTCTGTCTCAGAAAAGTAATTACTTATTGTTATAATTACCCATTCTTTTTTTCTTTAAAACAGCCTTTTCTTTTAAACACTTTTGTTCCTCTCTCATATATTACATCCTAACCACAGTTTCCTCTCTGTCCACTCCCCCCAGTTCCTCCCTCCACCTCCCCTCTTCCCCAGATCCACTCCTTTTCCCTTTCCCTTCAGAAAAAAAAGAAAGAAACAAAGAAAGAAAGAAAAGGCCTCCCAGGGATATCCACCAAACATGGCCTAACTAGATACAGTAAGACTGGGTACAAACCCTCATATCAAGGCTGGACAAGGCAACTCAATAGAAAAGGGTCCCAAGTGCAGGGAAAAGAGTCAGAGACACCTTCACTCCCACTGTTAGGAGTCCCACAAGAACGCCAAGCTACACAACCATAAGGTATATATATGCTGAGGACCTAGCTCAGACCTATACAGGGTCCATGATTGTTGCTTTGGTCTCTGTAAGCCCCTATGAGCCCTACTTAGTTGATGTATAATCCTGATAGCATGCAACTTATCATCTAGAGTGTAACAGTTTAACGCCTTAGTATAGTTTACATCCATCCGTATAACTTCACTTTGTACACTTTCATAACCTCATGCCCTTATACTTCATTCTCTTCTTTTACCCTTTCCTAACTCTTAAGTAACCACTTGTCAGAAGATAAAAGTATGCCAAATATAGTTACAGACCCTGTTAACTTTTATTTGCAATTCATTAACCCCCATTCTGTAAAATGCGTGAGCATGTGCACTGAACACTAGCTGAACAGTGGGTTTTGTAAAATTGGAATAAAAGAACAATAGTGAAAAAAGTGATCAATTAACATCAGGTTACTTTTTTTTTTTTTTTTTTTTTTTTGGTTTTTTGAGACAGGGTTTCTCTGTGTAGCTTTGCGCCTTTCCTGGAGCTCACTTGGTAGCCCAGGCTGGCCTCGAACTCACAGAGATCCACCTGGCTCTGCCTCCTGAGTGCTGGGATTAAAGGCATGCGCCACCAACGCCCGGCCCCAAACACACATTCTTATGCTGTGTAGCAAACAACTTACTCATGGAGCCATCTCTCTAACTTAGGTGATGTGTCATTTAACAGGAGTTACTCCATTTTGGTTTAGAAGTCTTTTCTTTTGTGGCCTAGTAGAGGAACTCAGTCCAAAACATTGGCCTCCTATAATAATTCTGGTTTTTGTCTGTAAAGTTTTTTATTCTAAAAATTTAGTGTGAACGGAGTTATGTGTTCATCTGTGACTGGCTTCTTTGACTTAGCATCCTTTCATTTTGTCCATATTGCAGAGTGTGCTCTAGTAAGTAATTATTTTGTTGTCAAATAATATTTCTTTGCAGTAGAATTGCTAAACCATGTGTTAACTTTTTAAGCAACGGACAAACTATTCTTCAAAGTGACTGTACCATTTTATATTTAAATAGCTCCATAACCCCACCAATGTCTCTTGATGCCTTTAAAAAAAAAGTTCTTTTTAAAGATTATGGCCATTCTAGTGGGCTTGAAATGGTTTGGGTTTGTATTATTCTCATGGTTAATAACAATTACACCATGTGTATGCAGTGACCATGGAAGCCAGAGAGGGCTTGGTCTTTTGAAATTGGAGTTACAAATAGTTGTAAACCTCCATATATAATTGTTGGGAACCAAACCCAGGTCTTCTTACAAGAGCAGCAAATGGTCTTAATTTCTGATCCATTTCTCTAGCCTGCCCCCCTTGCCTGTTCTTAAATTGTGTTATTTTACTTTTAATTCTTATGTCAGTACCTTTTTCCTCCTAAATATTTGACCTTTATCAAATACATTTGAAAATATTTGCTCCCATTCTGGGAGTTGTCTCACTTATTGATGGTACCCTTTGAAATATAAAAATAATTCACTTGGGGTTTGTTTGTTTTACCTCTATGCCGGGACCTAACTCAGGACCTTGTCCCTGTTAGGCAAGTGCTTTGCCATTGAGCTAGAGGCCAGCCTTTTGTGGATCTAATTTTATGTCTTTTTTTTATTTTTTATTTTGGCACTTACACTTTGCATCATTATAAAGCATAGCTTAGTCTAGGACAATATTTTTTCTTCTGAGTTTTGTAGTATTTTTATATTTCACATTTAATAATGTGACTGTTTTGACTTAATTTTTTGCTATATGTTATTTTAAAAACATTTTGAAATCACTATGAAAAATGTAGAATAACTTATGATCTCAGAAAGAATTCCTGAGAGCTCTGATTTCTGGTTCTTGACTCCTGATCATTAGCACACCTGTCTGGAGCCTGGCGCTCCAGATGTTACACAGTTCTCTGCTTACTGAGGAAGCCTGAGGCAGTTCACTCTCTGAACAGATGATGGCAGTAGAGCTTTAGTGAATGAAAATTCTTGTTATCTGAAAACTCAACATTTTTAAAGTTATGGATTTTCTTAATATGTTTGACCTGACTTCTTTTTGGTAATAGGTTATTAGGCGTAAGTTTAAAGTCTTTTTAAAGATTCTTTAATATTTAAATTTAAGGACTTTCTCCCCCACCTTCGTAAATTACTCACGATTCTCAGTTTATAAAGCCAGTTCATGAGATGTGGATATGATCTGGTGATCTTACTCAGTTTCTCCAAACTTAGGACTGTAGCTGGATGTTTCTCCAGTCCTGCCTGGCCCTGAGGTCTGGATGAATCTCTCCCACTTGTGATCCCACAGCCGCTTATAAAATATTACTCAGAGGCTTATATTAATTACAAACTGTATGGCCTGTGACTCAAGCTTCCTCCTAGCTAGCTCTTATAACTTAACTCAACCCATTTCTATTCATCTCTGTCTTGCCATGTGGCTTCGTGGCTTATCGGTACTTTCATATCTTGGAGTAGCAAGATGCCAGCAGACCAGTAAGCCATGGCCATGTGGCAACTTATAGATTAATAAAAATGGGTTAAGTTTTAAGAGCTAGCTAGTAAGAAGCCTGCCATAGGCCATACAATTGGTAATTAATATTAAGACTCTGAATGATTATTTTATAAGTGACTGAGGGAACATGGGACTGGGCGGGACCAGCTGGAGCTGGAGAAACCTTTCGACTACATAGGACATAATTTTCTCAAATATCCATGGTGTATTTTTCCACTTTTCTTTATTTCTCATTATTTCATTCCTATCTGCACTCTTTATGTAGTGATAAAGAGTAACAACTAAAATGCTGGTAAATGCTAAAGCTATTCATTCACTTATTCCAGAGACAAACTGGCAGGTTACAGTCTGATTATGAGGGCACATAATATAGAAGTTGAACATATGAATAATTCCCTTTTATAATCCAATATTAAAAATTTTTATGTCATCTCAGAATTAGAGCTGGTGCCTTCATAACTGAATTAAGCATGGGCTTCGTGTTTCCTTATTTCTGTGGCTGTTGTTTTCAAAATAGGGAAAGACAGTCTGAAGAGATGACTCAGTGATTAAGAGCACTGAATTATCTTCCAGAGGGCCCTGGTTTGATCCTCAGCACCCACAAGTGTCTGTAACTCTACTTCTGGAGGATCTGACCCCCTCTTGGCTTCAGGCATGCACAAGAAAGACATGCAGACAAAACATTCATACACATTTTTTAAAGGAAAGAAATAACAAACATTGAACACTTACTGTTTGCTTAGCACTATGCTAAGTACTTTGTGTATATTGTCTTTTAATTTTAAAAATAATTCTTCCTGAAAAGTAAGTAATGCTATTTTTGTTCTATAGTTTCCAGAGAGGGAAAGAAATTAGGAAAGCAAATAATTTAACTAGGGTCACATTAGTTGGTGAAGTCAGTATGTGTGCTGATATTCAATTGCAGTATCCTTCGGCATATTACATTTTCCAGGAATGATATACCTATATGCATTACTCTGTAACTTGTTTTGGTTTAAAAATCCAACAGTCTATCTTGAAAATCTCTGTCTTGCTTACTACAACGTAGAGATATTTGACCAGTTGTTTTACCTCATGAATACATGATTCTGTTTGTTTAAGTCACTGAAAATCAGCTGCCTAGGAAACCTCTAACTTGAGCCTTACTTGGCTTCTCCACTAGAGGGTGTAACAAATGTTTCTTTTTTGTTATTGTTATTAAAATAGTAATGGAGTAATATATTACTTCTCCTTATGATTATCAGAAAGGAAATATTTATTGCACATAACTGGTATAGTACCCTGCCTGTTCTGTCTTTTTCTGCAGGTTACTCATTTTTGGATCCTATGACAGAGAAGCAAATGTGCATTGCACACTTGAGTTGAGCAGTGGTGTTTGGGAAGAAAAACAAAGGAGTTCTATTAAGACGGTAATATGGGTAGTTTTACGTTTATGTAAGATTTATTCTATAAGCATGCCTTTATTATTATTTCTGTATTCCTAGATTTATTGTTGGTCATAAGCAAATAGTTATTATTTGTCTGGCTAATAGTAACCAGTACTCACTAATAAAGTAGATCACCTGTAACTAGTATTGGGCAGATTGAACAAGAAGCAGTCTGTTCAGCTTTCTTTTAAAAATGTTAACACTGTTTCAGGTAAGGAATCAGAGGTCATAATTTGTGTGTGTGTAGGTGCACATATGTAAAGGCCAGAGCTCCATGTGGTTCCTTAGATGCCATCTACCTTTGTTTTTTCACAGGTCTCTCACTGGCCTAAAGTGCACCAAGTAGGTCAGGTTGGCTGGCCAGTGAGTGCAGAAACCCACCTGTCTTTTCCTCTCTAGTGCTACCATGCCTGACTTTAAAACAAAACAAAACACAAACAAACCTGGGTTCTGGGAAGGCTAACTTAGAGTTCTCATGCTGACAAGGCAAACACTTTACTGACTGTCATCCCAGCCCCTAGCAGGAATTAATTTTACTCAATGTCTCAGAAGGCTTGTGAGTTCACAGCATTTATTTACTCTGTATTTTGTGAACAGTTACTTTGTGCTAGGTACTGTTTCTGATGCTGGAAAAACAGTTCCAGACAAAAAGTTCCTGTAGGACTAATGTCAGCTAGAAGTGTGAGATAGTAGAAGACTGGGATAGAGGAGAAGGAGCTGTCAGTAAACCAGAAGAGTGAAGATAGCTATCTCCAGAGCTTGACAACTACTCCGAAGAAAATAGGATTATGAAAATGATGTTCTTTAGATCTTACTGTAGGGAACATCCTTAAATTTAAAAGTGGATGAGATAAAATTTCTTGGAAGAAATAAAATAATTTTTACCTGAGTGAGAAATAGGAATGAAATTAAGCTGGCAAAGGAGGATGGGGTGCTTCACAGAGCTTGATTGTGAGAGAGTTGCAAGAGTTGTTGAAGATTGTGAATATGGTAAAATAGAGGATTAAAAGTTTCATTCGTTTGTGTGTGCGCACGCGCGTGTGCATGTGCGTGTGCATGTGTGTGTGTGTGTGTGTGTAGAGATGTAGGCATGTAAGACAGAACTCTGTAGATGTAACCAACCGTCTTATTAAATAAGAAACACAGAGCCAAGGTAAAGATAAAAGCCCAAGAGGTCAGAGCTAGGAGCCTTACCACCTGCCGCCAGCCAGCTTCTTCCGCCAAGAGACCTCTCCGAAAAGAAGCTACTTCCTGTGCGTTCGTCTTTAAATAGAGTTCTGTTCTGCCTTCTCATTGGTTGTAAACCCAACTACGTGACTGCCTCGTCACTGCCTGTCTGTACAGACCTCCAGGTCTTCTATGGTTGGTATTGAGATTAAAGGTGTGTGTCTCCAATGCTGGCTGTATCCTTGAACACACAGAGATCTACCTAGTTCTGCCTGCCGAGTGCTGGGATTAAAGGCGTGTGCCACCACGCCTGGCTCTCGCTATGGCTTGCTAATAGCTCTGACCCCTAGGCAACTTTATTTATTAACATACAAATAAAATCACATTTCAGCACAAATAAAATACCACTATATTTCCCCCTTTCTAATTTAATAAAAAGAGAAACAAAAAGGAAAGTTGTAACTAATATAAGAAAAACTATATACAAAAGTACAATAACTATATACAGTATATACAAGTGATGAATACCTAAACAATGTCTAGTCCATTTGTATTTGACAAATTCAGAGAAAATAATTCCATTATCTATCCTATTTTGGTAAGTCCAAAATGTACCTAATTCCTTTCTATCCTAACTAATCTTCAACTATAATTAATTAATCTTTAAATATAACTAACTAATCTTCAGCTCCCTCAGAGACCCAAGAAGGAAATAATATTACCTAACAAAAATAAAACCAGGAAGTGCATGCAAGCAGCTTCCAAAAAAATTGTGAGTTGACAGAAACTGCCAGCTGCCTGGACAGTCACCTGAGGTTTCTCTGCAGTGTTGGGGCATCATCTTCAGCCTATAGGTTTAGCATATCTGACAGACTCATTTGTGAAGTACGATGTACACAAGGTCAACAGTTCAACCTCACCTTGGGTGAGAGCAGTCCATGTACCAGAAACACCTGAATTCCACTAGTGTCATGTCCTGATTCAGGATTTTAAATTCTGGAAATTGTTGATGGTTTTTGAATTCAGCTGTCCATTCTTCTTGACCGTGTATGTGTGGCTTCATCTCAGCATCCCGTTCTTCTCCACATCTCTCTATTAAATGCCAGTCTGCTATTGAGAGGCGTGAGCTTAGTTATTCTTCAAGAATAACTGTTTCAGCTGCTGTTCCATTGCACATCAGAAGCCATCGGCTCACTGCCTGTTCAGCTGCCTTCAAAGGAAAGGGCACTGTACCTTTTCCGGATTGCAAAGGCCACTTCAGGGATGGTGCCATATTGTCCTGGCCTCAGAAGATGCCTTTTGATAAAGCCATAACCACACTTGTTTTGGCAAGAATCGGTAGTCCTTTGTTTCATATCCTGTCTGTCCATTTTGTCCTGTTGTCAGCAGTAGATTCAAAGATACTTTGTTGTCCAGTGGCTAACATTTGCCACAATGAAAGTTAACTCCATATGCAGTTTCTTCAATGCCCATATTCTCTCTGAAGTAGATTGGTACTGCCAGGAGCCGACATGTCTCATAGTCATAACAAAAAAGAAAAATTTTCTAAGTTATTAAAACATTTTAAATGCCATATTCTGTAGATCTCTGAAGGGTTTGAAGATGACCTGTCTATCTAAAATATATCTGCTCAATCTAGAAAACATACCTAATATGACTACAAGTTCTATTGTAATATCTAACTACTAACTTTCATTTCTTTATATCCTAATAGTTGGTAATAATAACATTCAAGAATCAGCAATTTGCATTACATTGTTAAATGAACGGTATAAGTACAATTAGAAATATACATATAGCATTTCCTAACAATATCAATTTCAATATATATAATTTGTATATAATATAAAACAATCCAATCCAATGTAAAGTATTTAAAACTAGTAATTTGTCTTTTTCTTTTTTCTTTTTTCTTTTCTTTTTTTTTTTTTAAACAAGAACCTTAAATCTAACCTCCTTTGCTTAACCCTTTTCCTAACCCTTGATAACCAGTTGTAACCAACCCCTCTAAACAATGAAAATTATCCCAGACCCAAAACCCATTAAAAGACCAAAAACCACCCGTCCCATACCACCTCTTTGGGAACGTGGGCGTCGTATTCTTAAAATTGCTTCCTGCTGGGTATGGGAGAAGGTAACTTTGTTCTGAAAGGAAAAATTTTAGGTTAATTGTCAAACTCTAGGAAAAGTAACTATATCCTTCATTATCCAGTCTGTGTATAATGCCAAAGTTCAGGATTTATCTCAAGTCCTTATTCAAGTAGTCTTTGAGACTGGATCATCTCAGTCAGCCCTCTCAAAATTGCTCTGAGCACTTTGTAGTTCAAAGCTGATCTGTAGATGATGTTTGTCAGCTTAGTGATATTATTATTGTCCACGTGGAATTGTTGTTGTTGTGGGGCCCCATCTTCTTCCTGGAGACTTCAGTTGATGTTAGGCCTGGCCGTGATTTCCTACAGAAAACTGATAAGAGACTCGAACACAAAGACATATGCGGCTAATTGAAGCCTTTTTTCTTTCTAGAATTAATTAGTACTCTATATAACCATTCATATCTTAAGAGTTTAAAATGCATATATATCTCTATATATATTAATCTTGTAAATTTTGATATAAAATTCATACTTTAAGAACAGTTTAAAGAATCAGAATATAATCAAAGAGTTGAGATTAGTAATAGAATAGTCCCTTAATTAATTTGGCTTTTTTTTTTTTTATTTTTTCTGTCCCATAGCAGAAGATGGCTCTTCTTCTGGCATGATACAGGGAGTTTGCATTTTCCTTTTAACAACATGCTTGAGTTTAAAGAAGGAGAGAGCCATTCTCCAACTCCAAAGTCAGCTTTAAATTTTAATTGAACTGGGACTATTAGAAGATCAATAGTGTTAAATTTCTTTAGAGAAGAGTAGAAACAAACATTTAGGAAGACTTATAAAATTTTTAGATGATATACCAATAGGCCATTTTACTCTGTTTCCTGGGATAGATGGTTTGTCCCTTTTCTTCAGTTGTCTCATTTGTCCAGTGTTCTTCAGATTCCTTAGGCTTCATTCTCCTAAAAGACAAAAACAAAAACCTTTCCCCAAGACTTATTTTGGGGATGTTCCTTTTTGGCAAGTTATTATCTGATTAAATGAAAAGACATGTGTTACCGGTATAAGTTAGTTTAAATTGGATGTTCATGCTGGTTGATGAACTATCACCTCCTTTAATTAAGAGGTCTCTCTTGTTCAAATCGAACCTTTATCAATTTTGATGGTACCCACAGCTTATCTTCTCCTGTAGAAACAAAAGCAAAACCTCGTCC
>CABHPQ010167256.1:4308-19592 GCA_902168405.1 Peromyscus aztecus | reverse complement strand
CCTTTCTTTTCATGCTCTTCCCTAGTCCTGTGCCCGGCAGCTGCCCTTCTGCCTCCTGCCCTTGGGGAGTTTTCACCGTAATGGAATCCCACGCCCATGGTCACTCTGTCTGTTTCTCTCCAGTCTCAGCTCCCTGGTGGAATACCTCTGCCTCTGCATCCCCAGCCTGCTCTCTCTCTTCTGGCCTTTGTGGTGCTGAGACAGAATCCAGGTCCTGCACCTGTCAGGCAAGCACCCACACTTACTAAACTGCACCCCAGTCTCAACTTTCCAGCTCACACCCTAATGCTGACAGCCTGCTGCGTAGCTCCTGAGAGCCTCAACTCAGGCATGAAAGGAGCCCTGGGTTTGGCTCTTCCTTGGAGTCCTTCTGTGCTCTGAGCCATGTGATTGGCTCTTCCTTGAAGTCCTGTGCCCTAGGTCCCCAGATCATGTGAACAGCCCTCACTCTGCTCTGGCTTCCCTCTCACCACTGCCTCCAGCCAAGTATCCTCTCACTGGTGCCTCCATCATGGCTTGCTCTCTGTCTTTCCTCAGGACCTTTGCATGGGCTGTTCCCTTTTCCTAGAACATACCTTCCCTTTGGTCCTTCATCCCAGATTATGTCAGCGCCTCAGAGGGGATTCCCGGAGCCGGAGCTCAAGTGTATCCCCTTGTTCCCTCTCTGGTGCCTGTGAGCTTTCTGTAGCTTGCCTTGCAGGAGGTCTCCAAGCTTGGGCTATGAACACCAGGCAGGCAGAGCCATGCCCAGGTACCAGTGGGACCATTCACCCGGGTGTCTCGGTGCCCAGCTGTGTTTGCTGAGTGCCAGTTTGGACAAAGCCAAGCCCTGTGGTATCATTACAGACTCTGAGTCTCCGATATTATCCTTTCTTTTCCTTCTCAGGACTTGGCCCGGCTGCAAGAGGGGCAGCTCCCCGAGCACCGGGACACGGCCCTACAGAAGGTTTCTGAATCAGAGAAACTGCTGTACGTGCTGGAGGCGGATGCGGCCATCGCCAAGCACATGAAGCACCCACAGGGGGACATGATCGCTGAGGAGTAAGTCCCTTCTGTGTGTGGTCCCCAGGGGGCATGCGAGGCTGTGCTCCAGGCAGGAGGGCTGGCACTCTCCAGCTCTCGGGACCGCTCTCCGCTGTAAGGTGTACACAGCACAGGTAGACATCAAACATGTGTACTAGAGGCCTCAAGTTATACTTAACAACAAGGTGGGGACTGAGGCTTTGGGAGTTGATGTGCCCACTGCTTCAGGACTCCGTGGTCTTTGTATCTCCTGAGCTTATGGCCCACACTGCAGTTCAACATGGGTGAACCAGCGCCCACCCTCTATGGTCAGGGGTCTCCCCGTGTCCCATGTGCTCCCTGTGCTTGTCTGTATGTGACACACCCCTGCCTATACCTGTGCTGGGCGTGTGCACAGTGAACAGTGGTCTTGCCTGTTTCTTCCAAAACCTTCTAGAGTAGCCCCTCAGAAAATAGAGAGGGAAGGTTGGGGAAAGTGGACAGGATGAACAACATGATTCAGAGGCAGTCTGGTGCCCAAGGCCACTGTCCCCCTCTCTACGTCACTGGTGTGAAGCCCAAGCTGAGACCCAAGGCCCCGCTAGGGCTTACATAGTAATCATTTGGGCAAGTCCCACTAACATGGTAGCTTATCCCCCCACGCAGCATCCGCCAGCTGAAAGAGCGCGTGACCAACCTACGGGGAAAACACAAGCAGATGTACAGCCTGGCGGTGAAGGAGGCCGACCCGAAGGTCAACTGGGCTGCACTGGTGGAGGAGAAGCTGGTAAGGCCTGGAGCAGGGTCATCTCACAGCACCTCGGCCCTGCTGAGTAGGGTCACCATTAGGAAGTCTCCTGAAATTGTGTGGCGAGAGGAGTGGGGCTCAGAGGATAGTGCCCAGCCTGGAGTCACACGTCAGACCTCATTCCCTGCCAGCTCTGCCCCTCATGCCTAGCTCGCTGGTGTCCTAGCAAGACTATGTGGGCAGGCTGGCAAAGCTTGTGGCAGCCACAGCTGGGTGACTTTGTGGCATGTCTCAGGCACTGTTAGTAGTGTAACCCCGGGAAAGGGACTTCCCCTCACCTGTCTACCTGTAAAATGAAAACAGCGACCAGGGTCCCACAGGTCACTATGAGATTAAGGCATGAGCATCAGCAGTGGTCCAGATAGATGCCTGCCACCACTCACTCCAGAAAAAGTGAGGGAAAATGCACTCATTCAGCCAGGGTCAACAGCCCAGGCTCCTGTGGGCTAGGTTGAAGTCTGCCCCCAGCCCACATCTCTCCCTGGTGTCTCTCCACCGACCCACCAGGACAAGCTGAGCAGCCAGGGCTTTGGGACTGACCTTCCTCTGGTGGACAGCCAGGTGGAACAACACAACATCTTCCACAACGAAGTCAAAGCCATTGGGCCCCACCTGGCCAAGGACAAGGTGTGTACGTGGCAGAGACTTGGAGGTGTGGGGCGGAGAGGGGCACACTTAGTCTAACCTCATTCCTTGGCTCCACCCACAGGAGCAGAACAGTGAACTCCAAGCAAAGTATCAGAAGTTGCTGGTGAGAAGCCCTGGGGGGTGGGAGAGGACAGGGGTTGGGGGTTTATGGGCTGGGGGCTTGGGACACCATGATCTTCTAAAGGTGACACTGTGCTCCAGTGTCACCATAGCAGTCCATGAGGTGCTGGGGTGGAAGCCAGGGCTCCGTGCGTTCTAAGTGAACACTCGACCAATGGGGCGACACTTAGCCCTACTCAATTCTTTAGGTAGCATTACTACATGCCAAGTGGATGCCATGTACTTTCTAGAGCATGCTCCAGGCTTGTGTGCACATGTGCTTGCATGTATGAATGTGTGCATGCTTGTCATTGTTTTTATTGTTGTTGTTTTGTTTTTGAGACAGGGTTTCTCTGTGTAACCCTGGCTGTCTTAGAATTCACTCTGTAGACCAGGCTGGCCTCAAACTCAGAGATCGCTTGCCTCTGCCTCCGAGTGCTGGGATTAAAAGTGTGTGCCACCACCGCCTGGCATGATTATTCTTATTCTACAGAATGAATTACAAGCCTCCCAGTCTTCCCTAACCCTTCTTTGCCCTCAGAGGCTTCAGATGCTCCTCTGAACACAATCATGAGGGGCTGAGATGTAGCTTGGTTTGGAGAGTGCTTGCCTAGCAGGCACGAAGCCCTGGGTTCCATCCCTAGCACCAGATAAAATCAGGCATGGTGGTGCACACCTGTCACCCTAGCACTTGGAAGAAGAGGCAAGAGGATCAGGAGTTCAGGGTCATCCTCAGCTACACAGCAAGTTTGAGGCCAGCCTAAGCTACATGAGCCCTGTCTCAAGTGAAGAAATAAATAATGAATAATGATAAAAAAGCAAACGTAGAAGATACAGCTGCTCCTTATGGAGTGCCAGCTATGTGCCAGCCCCTGTGCCCTCTGGGTGAGCACTTTACAGATGGCAAACTGAAGCTTCAAGGAGACATCAGCCCCAGGGATAGCTTTTCCCTTCGTTCACTGCTGTGTCCCCAGTGCCCAAAGCGTGCTACACATCCAGTTGGTGCTCCACTGAACATTTGGGAATGAGTGTTTCAGAGGATCGGGGGACTCATCCAAAGGGGCCTGGCTGGGGAATGGCGGAGCTGGGCCCTGAGAGAGGTGGGGCAGGGACGCCGAGCCAGGCCCTGGCGCTGTCTTCACCTCAGGCTCGCTCGCTCATCCCACAGGCAGCGTCACAGGCACGGCAGCAGCACCTGAGCTCGTTGCAGGACTACATGCAACGCTGCACCAACGAGCTGTACTGGCTGGACCAGCAGGCCAAGGGCCGCATGCAGTATGACTGGAGTGACCGCAACCTCGACTACCCCAGCCGCCGGCGCCAGTATGAGGTGGGCGCGAGGCCAGGTGCAGTTCTGGAGTGGGGCACAGGGCTGCCGAGCCAGGTGCTGACCCCACAACTGCTTCCTGGCAGAATTTCATCAACCGGAACCTGGAGGCCAAAGAAGAAAGAATCAACAAGCTGCACACTGAGGGCGATCAGCTGCTGGCGGCTGAGCACCCAGGGAGGAACTCCATCGAGGTGCGTGTGCCTCAGGAGAGGGTGCTCACTCTAGGGGTGTCTCTGCTCAAGCTGGGCGCTCCTAGCTGCACCCCGTGACCACTGAGCCACCTGTCTCTGTTTCCCCGGCTGCCTTGGTACTCTTCCAAGCTCTGCCTGGGCTGCCAACTTTTGCCTGGATGTGGCCCAGGTTTGTTTTCTGAGGCTGCCGTGCAGACTGTCCCATGGGATGGCACATGTGCTCACAGATCTAGGCTGAACTGTGAGTCCCGGGTGTGGCCCGTGCTGCACTCCTCAGATCTCCCCCATCTCTCCCATCCGAGGCTGGTCCTCTCTTCTTCGTTCGGGAACTGGACCTCTCCTACCTCTGCCAGCAACTTCTTGCTCTTTTCTTCTGCCTGTCTGTGTCTTTTCTTCCTTTTTTCTGTTGAGACAGTCTCCCTATGTAGCCCAGGCTAGCCTCAAACTCACTCTCTCTGTGTGTCTCTCTGCCTGCCTCCTCTCTCTTCTCTCTCTCTCTCTCTCTCTCTTCCTCTCTCTCTCATCTCACTGTGTAGCCTTGGCTGACCTCAGACCCATAGAGATCCACCTGCCTCTGCCTCCCAAGTGCTGAGATTAAAGGGGTGTGTCACATGCCTAGCCTAGGCTATAACTCTAGATGCCCCTGCCTTATTCACCCTCCTGAGTCCTGACCACCATACCAGCTGTTTCCTCTCCCTTTAAAGGACCTAATTCCACCATGATTTCACCTTGCAATCTTCAGTCAGCCCAGTCTTTACCCTGTTTCCAAGTGGTCCAGGTGGAGAGAGCCTAGAAGGTCCTCAGCCTGCTCTGGGCAACCACCTACAGAAGATTTTTTCTTTTACAGTGCTGGGGACCGGACCCCAGGCCTAGAACATGCTAGGCAAGCGTTCCCATTACTGAACTTATTCTTAGTCCATTATGGAATTATTCTACACTTAGTTTCATGTAGCCCAGGATAGCCATGACCTTACTATATAGCCAAGGATGGCAGGATGACCTTGAACTTCTGACCCCCCTGCTTCTGCCTCTCCAGTACTGGGATTACAGGTGTGTGCTGCCATTCCTAGTGTTTATAAGATTCTGGGAATGGAACCCAGGGCTTTGTGCCTGCTGGGCGGTACTCTACGGTGGAGCCACAGCCCTCTTTGTGTGAATTGGTTAAAGGCAGCACTTTGAGTAGACACAGCCCCCATCTTGGTAGTACGCGGTAACCCTCCTTGGCTTTTCAGTATGTCCCCCTGTCTTTGTCCCATCTGAACAGGAGCTGGCTACCTTGGTGGGGGTCTTCACCTGGGAGGGAACCCCCTTTCTCTACCCTCCCCACCTGGAGGCGTCCCAGGTGCCTGGGCGGCAGCCATGGTTCTCTCGTCTCCCTGGCAGGCACACATGGAGGCGGTGCATGCGGAGTGGAAGGGTTACCTGAACCTACTCATCTGTGAGGAGAGCCACCTGAAGTACATGGAGGACTACCACCAGGTACCTGCCTGGCTCCAGAGCGTGAGAGGGTTCGGGAGTTCCTGGGTGCGTGCGGGGCCTCTTGAATGCATATGGAGGGCAGAGGACAGCTTTCCACGAGTGAGTTCTTGTCCCTCCACCGTGGGGTCAGGGAACTGAGCCCAGGTCATCGTGCCAATGCCATGGGCACTTTTACCTACCAAGTGACCTCACTAGACCAAGGCTTTGATTGTTTGACATAGGGACCCATGTAGCCCAGGCTAACCATTCTCTATGAACTTGACTCCCAATCCTCCTGCCTCCACTCCACCTGCTGGGTTTAATTTTGCTGGGTTATACAAAACACAAAACTTGCCGGGCGGTGGTGGCGCACGCCTTTAATCCCAGCACTCGGGAGGCAGAGCCAGGTGGATCTCTGTGAGTTTGAGGGCAGCCTGGGCTACAGAGCAAGATCCTGGACAGGCACCAAAACTACACAGAGAAACCCTGTCTAGAAAAACAAATAAACCAGCCGGGCGGTGGTGGCGCACGCCTTTAATCCCAGCACTCGGGAGGCAGAGGCAGGAGGATCTCTGTGAGTTCGAGGCCAGCCTGGGCTACCAAGCGAGTTCCAGGAAAGGCGCAAAGCTACACAGAGAAACCCTGTCTCGAAAAACCAAAAAAAAAAAAAAAAAGAAAAACAAATAAACAAACAAACAAACAATATGTGTGTGTGTATGTGTGTGTGTGTGTGTGTGTGTGTACAAAACATAAAACTTTCCATTTTAGCCCCCTTTCAAGAAAACTAACATTTCTACCCCCACCTTTTTGAGACACTATATATAGCCCAGACTGTCCTTGAACTCAGACTCTCACAATTCTCCTGCATGAGCCTCTTGAGTAGCCCTACCATGCCCAGCTCCTTTTCAACACTTTACCAATGGTTACATTCACAATACAGGACAGCCTCACCCTGCTTCCTCAACTCTCCCATCAGCCAAACAGAAACTGAGGACCCAGCACCCGCTTCCTTCCCCCAGCCCCAATGACCTTTGACCTACTCCCTGCCTTGATTTGCTGGGCATTAGCTAGAGTGGGCATGAGGGATACAGGGACCATGCCTCTTGTCCTTGTGTGTCTAGCTTTTCTCACTGAGCACGGTGTCCTGGCACTCACCTCGGTGTGGCATGTTTCTGCACTTCGTTCCGTATCAAGCAGGTGCCTATTGTCTGGGTGGGCACCTGTTTACATACCCATCTAGCCATAGAAACCGGCATTTTCATGGGACTGTGTGTTTCTATTAAGAGCTGTAGGTGACTGTCAAAATGTAGGGGCTTCCTCACACTTCCCCAGTACCAGGGGTCAAACCTGGGGCCTCACACTAGCCAGGCAAAGCTCTCTCTGGGCTATGCCCCCAGCCTTCCTTTGCCTTGTGTTTGGAGACGGTCTTACAAAGTGGCAAATTTGAACTCACTGTAGCCCAGGCAAACCTGAACTTGTGATCCTCCTGCCTCAGCCTTCTGAGTGGCTAGGATGACAGCACCACCAAGTCTGTTTGATTTGAGGTCTCAAGGTTGGAACTTGAACTCAGCAGACACTTGTTGGAGTGTCTGAGCCATATGGGATTTCACAAAGATCCAAAAGTCCTACTTAAGGCAGCAGTCCGAGTGTTCAGCCCAGGGGACAGCTAAAAATAAGTGAGTCAAGATCTGATAGATTAATGAATGGGCAAGGGAACTTTCCAGAACAAGAAGAGAAAGCAGCTAGCCAGGCTTAGAATTAAAGTATGATTGGGTGCTGCTTAACGGTGCAGATAGCTTCTGGGAAATGGATGGTTGGGTGATTGTATTAGTGTGCCCAACCCATGGAGTATACAGTGGTTTCACTGGGTGAGATGTTGTAAGGTACCTTCCATATGGAGGGTCCTCAGCTGAAGGTTTGCATGTGACTGTATTGTTAGAGTGTTCCCAGAACACAGAGAGAAGCCTGAACTTAACTGGCATCTAAAGGAACACAATATAGAAGTGGGGTGATGGGGAGCCAGCTTCCTCCCCCTGAGACCCTGGGGAGACAGGCTGAAGAGGGAGTGTCCCACGGCTCAAACAGGTCACATCTTAGATTTAAGGTGAGTGGGAGGCCCAGGCCCACCTAGGGGATAAGCATGAAGCCATAGCCAGAAGTCAAGATACTTGTGGTAGCTTTCCATCTGTGACAGTATCCTTGGGTCTCCCCCAGTACCACAAAGACATGAAGGATGCTCAGGAGCTGCTTCGCAAGGTGGACTCGGACTTGAACCAGAAATACAGCCCTGACTTCAAGGATCGGTATCAGATAGAGCTGCTGCTGCGGGACCTGGATGTGAGTGGCAGCGGGACCCTGCCAGAGACCTGAGCAGACCCCATCCAGTGCCTGCCCTCCCGGGGCATGGAAGCTGGCCTCACCTGGCCCTGTGCTGCTCTTACAGGACCAAGAGAAAGCTCTGGACAAGTATGAGGATGTGGTGCGGGGGCTGCAGAGGCGAGGGCAGCAGGTGGTGCCACTCAAGTACCGCCGTGAAACGCCACTCAAGCCCATTCCTGTGGAGGCTCTCTGCGACTTTGAGGGTGACCAGGTCAGTCACTACCTGGAACCCCAGGCAACCTGGCCTACAGCACACAAGTCTTAGGAGTAGCTAGACCTAGGGCCTCAAGCAATCATCTCCCATGGATGTCACTCTCTGTCCACTTTCACCTGGGGGTAGATAAGCTCCCCCTATGCTCTTCCCCGCCCACACTGCCCTATCTTTATCTTACCAGCTCAACCACCCTAGCTAATCTAGCTCGAGTCCTGGGGAAGCCCCTCATTGGCCCACTTTGTAACGTGAGCCACCTCTAACCAGTCCCTGTGGCTGAGGAATGTCAGCTTCTCATTGGCCAGGCCTCAACCATGTGTCCATCTGGAGACTGGAATGTAGAAGGGGTGTCCCACTTGGACTAGGGATGGGTAGCGATGGCTCCCCAAAGGGAAACTGAGGGGCTGGGGATGTAGTTCGGTGAGTAGAACACTGATCTAGCAAGCACAAGGCCCTGGAGTTCAATCATCTGCGGAAACCAGGCATGGATGATGCACACACTTGTACGCTCAGCACTCTGAGAGCAGAGGCAGGAGGGTCCCAAGTTCAAAGTCTCCTCAGCTGCATAGTGAACTTGAAGCTAGCCAAGGTTACACAAGACCTTGTCCCCAAAACGGACCAAACTGAAGTTGAAATAGAGATTGGTGCTGACCTGGCAGTCAATAGTGCTCCCTCTTGCTAGCTTCGTCACCCTGTGGCCTGAGTAACAGGCGGGCTAAGACTCCCTGTGTGTAAGAGTTAAGAGGGCAAAGAGGCAGGGAGACTGGGCTTCCAGCTCTGAGGTGACTCTTAACCTGTCTGTCCCACCAGGGCCTGGTCTCTCGGGGCTATAGCTACACGCTACAGAAGAACAATGGGGAGAGCTGGGAGCTGACAGACAGCACCGGGAAGAAGCTGACTGCCCCAGCCGTCTGCTTCATCATTCCCCCAACCGACCCCGAGGCCTTGGCTCTGGCTGACAGGTACAGGCACAAGGAGGCATGAGGGTGGACCCATACCTGGGCTCCGCAGGCCTCTCCTATTACAACCCTGGGCATTCTCTCAGTGGACAGTAGGGTGTGACTTATACCTTGTTGTTTTATCTTTGGCACAGTGGCTGTGCCTTCATCTACTGCTATTTCAGCCAGCAGTTGAGACTCCGTAGTTACCTGCCTGCTTCTCTGGCAGTGGCCTGACTGCTCAGACCGCATCCTGGCGGGAATACTGTTCCCATAGGCACCAGCTCTGTTGCTGCCACTAAAGGTAGCTTTAACTAAGTCTCTATCATTCTACTTATAAATAAGACTTGAGATTCAAAGGCTGGGGTGAAAACCTGCTAGCTCAGAGAGGCTGAAGAGCAACTAGCTAACCTTCTCTCCTTGCTGGCATCTCCAAATGACAGCATCCTTCTGTTCTGCTGGAAAAAAAAAAAAGCTGCCCCACTCCAAATCCCTCCCTACTACTTCTAGTGTGTCTCTCTATCTCTTCCCGATGCCCTCTGATGCTTTATGATTACTTTCTGTCAACTAGTTGCTAACTCAGCCTCCTGACCCAAGGTTAATTTTATTTAATTAACGTAAATGCAAGGTTCACAATGTGATCCAGTATCCCCCAACAATACCTCTTGTCCTGGCCTCCCTAAAAGGCTCCAGGAAGAGTGGCAGCTTAGACTGGCTGGCTGAACTGGACGTCTGGCTGAGGGCCAGTATAGCAAGCATTTTCTCTTAGTCCCTCTGGGCCTTTGCAAGTCTTGATCATCCTGCCTGCAGCACCTGTGAGCTGCTACACTGATGGCAGCCCTCATTCTGCAGACTTAGTAGGGTTCCCACCCTTCCTCTCTGTCTTCAAGCTCTTTTGACAGTTCCTTTTACTAAGATCTGTGTTTTGGCCTTGCTGGTCCCTGGCCCCTTGATGGCAGTGTCTGGTGGCAAGTCATTCAGTCACTTGAGAACTCTTTGCTCAGTGAGTAGACTCAAGGGAACGCCTTTATTTATTCATCTCCCAGACATTTATCAAGCACCTACTGTGCACTGCCCCCTTAGAGGTCACACTGAAGAGCACTGGTGAACAGGTGGCTCTAGGTAGCAGGGCTTGCAATGAAAGGTAACGGAGAGGGGAAAGGACAAAGGCAGGAGAGAGTCTTCCCAGACCTGGTCGCAGTGGCTCCCATGGTACTTTTATTGTATTACTTATTGGGGAGGGGGCACATGTGCTTGGGGCAGCACATGGATGGAGGTCAGAGGGCAGCTTGCTAGAGTTGGTTCCCTCTTTCCACCATGTAGGTTCTGGGGATCAAACTCAGGTCATCTGGGCTTGGTAGCAAGCACCTTTACCTACTGAGCCATCTTGTCAGCCCCACACAGTACTTTTGACTTTTCAAAACCCTCCAGAGAGCTGCTTGGCTCCCATGGGCTGTCGTCCTGGAAGGAGGGTGGTATGAGGCCTGGGTCCCCAGTACATTCTTGTTCTCACAGCCTAGGCAGCCAGTACCGGAGTGTGCGGCAGAAGGCGGCTGGAAGCAAGCACACACTCCAGCAGAGGCATGAGGTGCTAAGGACAGAGAACCCCGGAGGTGGGTACCAGGGCTTCCTGCAAGGGGTCAGGGACATGGAAGAGGGGATGGACTAGACTCTGTGCTGTGCATGGGTGACAGATGTCTGCTAGAGGGCTGAGAGAGGGAGGCCAGGCCAGCCCACGGTCCCAGCTGGCTCTCGGGGCCTCATGCTCCTCACTCTCATCCCTGACTTGTCTTCTCTCCGACAGACGCCTCTGATCTGCAGGGGCGACAGCTGCTGGCTGGCCTGGACAAAGTGGCCAGTGACCTGGACCGACAGGAAAAGGCCATCACAGGGATCCTACGGCCACCGCTTGAGCAGGGACGGGCAATAGAGGATAGTGCTGAGCGGGCCAAGGACCTCAAGGTATTACCAGGCTGGGGCTCAGGATGGGCCCTTGGCTCTCTGGGGCTCCTGCTCAGGGTTCTACCTCTGTGGCATATTGGGACATTCAAAGCAGGTGCAGGATAATTATGGAGGTAACGGGGGGGGGGGTGCAGTGGGGGGCGGGCTGTCCCAAGGATCAGGCTCCAAATAGATGTCCTGTTCTGGTACTTGGCCATGCCCCCAGATGTGACCTGGTACTACTTCTGCATGACTTTTCAGCCTGAGATCATGGCCATAATAATGATAGCAGGAACTGGAATCCTAACAGGTACCTGCTGCGTGAGGCTGTGGCCAAGGGGTATGCGGGCTGTGGAACTGCAGGCCGCCGGGTTCACTTCTGCTTGCCCTGAGCTAGGCTTCTGAAACCAGGCCTGGCCCTCTAAATTAAAATGGGCCTCGTCTGAGCACTGCAACTATCAGGCAAGATGCAGATGTCTCCACTTATCCCCACCTACGTTCACGCCCTTCTCTGCCTGACAACTCTTTGTGGTGGGGTCTTCACCCCTGTTTTAGAGAGAGGTAAGAGTTCAGAAAAATTCGGTGGTCTCTGGTGCCTGGCACAGGGGTAAGAGGCAGAGGCACAGGGACACAGGCCCACAGGATCCCTTCCCAAACTCCGTGGAGTCATGGGATGGGTAGTTTACCGTATCTGCCTGGCAGGTTGTCTAAGATTCCATGGACTCTTCCAGGAGGGGTGTGTAGAGTTTCCAGTGTCCAGTGACAGCCTGCTTGTTGTCTGAGTCACTGTCTTTGACAGTCCACGTGTACCAGATGCTTACTGAAAACACAGACCCGGGAGCGAGAAGCCAGCTGTCAGTCAAGTGCTTGCCTTGCAGAACTCACGTGCAAGAACGAGGACCTGAGTTCAGTCCCCACCACTCACAGAAAAAGCTAGGCATGGAGGGACACCCCCGTAGTGCCCCTGCTGAGGAGGCAGGATCAGGACAATCTGCGAGGTTTGCTGGCTGGCCAGCCTAATGGACAAGCCCCAGTTCCTAGTAAAAGACCCTGTGTCAAAATCAAACATTAACAAACAAGGTACGGGGGCTGGAGAGATGGCTTAGCAGTTAAGAGCACTGGCTGCTCTTCCAGGGGTCCTGAGTTCAATTCCCAGCAACCACATGGTGGCTCACAACCATCTGTAATGAGATCTGGTGCTCTCTTCTCACCTGCAGGCAGAACACTGTGTACATAATAAATAAATCTTTAAAAAATAAAAAAGAACCCCTGCCTTAAGTCATGCTAAAAAGATAGGCAGAATAATTATCCCTTTAAAAAAAAAAAGCAAGGTATGAGAGAGGCTCAGTTTACAAAGTGCCTGCACACAAGCATGAGGAACTGAGTTCAGATCCCCAGCATCTGTGTAAAAAAAAAAAAAATCCTAGCATGGTTGCACTTGTCTATAAATCTGACTTTGGTGAAGCTTGCTCGCCAGTAAGTCTGGCCGATCAGTCCACACTGTTCTCAGTGAGAGACCCTGTCTTAGAAGACAAGATAGTGATCAAGAAAGAACTGGCATTGACCTCTGGCCTCCACATGCCCCTCTACCCCACCTCTCCTCTCTCTCCAAACAAGGCAGATGGCTCCCAAGGAACACCTGAGAGTGACCTCTGGCTTCCCATACATGCACACATACCCACCCATGTATGTGCACATCCACACACAAAAACAGACAAAACACAGACCGCTGGACTGGTGACTGGGCCCTACAGGGACACCCCAGGGAGCTGGATCTTCTCAGCCACTCGCACTGTCCCAGGGCAAATCCTTGGGGGCAGAGAGCTGCTGGCTGTGGTTGACCTGGGCAGTCTTGATCCCCACAGAACATTTCCAGGGAGCTGCTACAGATTGAGCCAGAGAAGACACAGCGCACGGCCGAGTGTGAGGCATTTGTGCAGGCCCTCCCGGGCAGTGGCACTGCACCCTTGCTGAGGACCCGGATGGAAGATACCAACCAGAAATATGAACGACTGGTACAGCTGCTAGATGCAGCCCAGAAGAAGTAGGTGGCATCTGGACAGGAGGGTAGTCACAGTGGGGCCGAGGAGCCACCTGACCCCTACATATGATGCTGACCTGTGTTCTTAGGGTGGACGTGGCCAATCACTTGGAGAAGAGTCTGCAGCAGGGCAGGGAACTGCTGGCTTCACATGAGAACCGACTGACCCAGGATGACATGATGCCTGAAAGTGGCCACATGTTGGACAGCAAGAGGCAGGAGCTGGAGGTAAACCTAGGATCTGGGGACCATGGAGTCCTCTCTCTGGGCTCAGGACAACTGCCCCTGAAGATTCAGAGTGTCTGGTGTGTCGAGCTGGGAGTTATAAACATAGGCAGTGGCATCTCTCTTGGCTGTGTCTAGGGTCTGTGCATCCTGGGAGGTTTTATTTATTATATTTTATGTATGAGTGTTTTGCTGATATACATATATATATATACGTATATATATATATATATATATCTGTGCAACACTGGCCTGATGCCTGCATAAGCCAAAGAGGACATTGGATCTCCCTAGGACTAGAGTTACAAAAGATGGTTGTGAGCCACCATGTGGGTGCTGGGAATTAAACCTGGGCCTTCTAGAAGAGCAGCTAGTATTCTTAACCACTGAGCCATCTCTCCAGCCCCCAGCGCAGGGGGAGGTTAAGGCCAGTATTTCACAATGGGGGTTCTGCAGAAAACAGGTTACTGATGCTCTGGTAAGCACATGTAGCATCCCAGGCCTGCAGCTTCTGGGCAGGTCCACAGCCACTGACATCAGTAGCCGAGGACACAGGTTTACCTGCCTGAGCACTGTGGCACTCAGTGGCCTGCAGCGGTCCTTCTCCTTTTCATGACCAGAGAGACCGGGCTCAGTGAGGACTTCGTGGCTGGGGGAGGGCAGGCACAGATGTCACCCCTTAACAGTTTGCAGAAGGTGACTTTTCAGAGCGTTGTTTATTATAATGAAAAAGGACATTGCAAAAGTGGCCCAGATTTGATAAGTGTGGAGGCCGAGCCATCTTTCCTGCTCCTAGGCCTGAACCTCCTCCCAAAGCAGGAGGCCGCAGTGCTCTAGTGATGTTGCCAGGCTCTCAGGAGCTCTGGCCACGACACTGCTATCTCTTTGCCTATCTGGCAGGTCATGGCTTCTGAGCTGCAGGCCCAGAAGTCCCTCCTGGGTGAGGTGGAACAGAACCTGCAGGCAGCCAAGCAGTGCTCCAACTCACTGGCCAGCCGCTTCCAAGAGCACTGCCCCGACCTGGAGCGCCAGGAGGCTGAGGTACACAAGCTGAATCAGCGTTTCAACAACCTCAGCCAGCAGGTGGAACGCAGGTGAGGGGTACCACAGACAAGTGGGCTGGGGCAAGGGCCTGGCTTAGCCAGCCCGCCTTGAGATACTAGGCCAGGGATCCTCTGGTGTCACCCAAGACCATTCTCTGGTGTATGTGCGTGTGGTGTGCATGCCCATAAGCATGTTTGTATGTGTGTGGGGGTACAGGTGTTTGTATGTTCATGTGGAGGCCGGAAGTTGGTATTAGTAATCATTCTCCATCATTCCTCTACCTTATTCATTGAGGTAGGCTTTCTCGGTCAAGCCAAGAATTCACCAATACAGCTAGACTCACACTGGTCACCTTGCTCTGCAGATCCATGGCCACCTTCTGAGGTTAAAATTACAGTTGAGCCACATGCCTACTCAGAATTTCCATGGGTTCTGAGGATCCAAATTCCAATCCTCGCACATGCACAGTTGTTTAACTTTTAACTGCTGAGCCATCTCCCCAGCCCTAGTGCCTTGGTTTTAAAAATAAGGTGACACACACAAAATAAGAATGTCAGTACAATGTCCCCAGGTAAGCCACCAGCACCATGTGTGCATGTGTGTGCGTGAGTGTGTATGTGTGTGAGTGTACATGCCATGGGATGTGTGGGGGTCAAAGGATCACTTTGGATGGCAGTCCTTACTTTCTACCTTGTTCACACCATTGCATAAGTCAGGCAGCTGAGTCAGGCTAGCTGCCCAGGAGCTTCCCGGGTTTCCCCCATCTTCCCCCATCTTCCCCCATCTTCTCCCATCTCCCCCATCCCCTCCCATATCTCCCATCTCCTCCCATCTCTCCCCACCTCCTCCATCCCCCATCCCCCTATCCCCTCCCCTCCCATCTCCCCCCCATCTCCTCCATCCCCTCCCATCTCCCCCATCCCCTTCTATTCTCACCCATCCCCTCCCCAGCCCCTCCCATCTCCCCCT
>CABHPQ010167255.1:0-48639 GCA_902168405.1 Peromyscus aztecus | reverse complement strand
TTCTTTCTTTCTTTCTTTCTTTCTTTCTTTCTTTCTTCTTTTTTTGTGAGTTTTTTTTACAAGTTTTCTCTGTATAGCTTTGGAGCCTGTCCTGGAACTCATTCTGTAGACCAGACGGTTCTGGAACTCACAAGAGATCCACCTGCCTCTGCCTCCCAAATGCTGGGATTAAAGGCAAGCACCACCATCTCCTAGTGAAAAAAATTTCCTAACAACAATTATCTAAACCTTTTCCACCACTGTTCTCTCCAGAGCATATAACCTTATCCTGTTTGAAGCAGTTTCCATCCTATGGACACTGGAGGAAATGAAACCCATAAAGTAGACATTCGGGAGTCTGAGCCACATTGCTTTCTCCACAGATAGATTCTGAACATTTCTGCACTGGGGAGGGAATGCTTTCTTTTTGGTAGCATATTTTTGGTGAAATTTACTTAGTAATTTGTATCCAGTACTGCCACAGTCAATATTTAGATGCAGTTGTTTCTAAAGCAAAATCCAGAATGATTGCATTTTGTTAAGTGGCGATGATTCATTCTTGGCTATGTTTTATTTTAGTGTTTCCAAAGACCTGTGTTGAATACTTTGAACTTACAGGAGTAAGGGAAGCTGAAAATCCTTAACACTTGTACTTGAGGCACAGGAATAAAATTCCCCAGAACAGCAGTGGGTTGATGACTTTCTTCTATATAGACAGCATGAGGTCCATAAAATCCACATGTGATTTGAAAACTTTTAACTTTAATAACCTTGCTTGTGTCATAACTCAGGCAGACTGGAACATAATCCTCACTATTAGGGCCCCAGCAGTACTGCGTAGCACAGAAAGGAAGGGAAATGGGATTCTATAGTGGCATTTGTAGGCTGGAACCTTATTGGGTGAGCTGAGCTAATAACAGCATGGCCAGGAGAGCCAGAGAATAGTATCCAGGTATTTGTGACATGTGTTCAGGCCAAGAAAGAGAAGGTTTTAAAAAATCTGACAGATTTTAGAGGATCTTCAGCCTTTCCTGGATGCACAACCAATACTTTTTTCCTTGTTTCTGATGACTTTGATTTTCAAATGTCAACTCTTTTGTTATTTAGGAATATATTTCAAACAAGTCACTTAGATACAAATAAAAAGAAGAAGAAGAAGAAGAAGAAGAAGAAGAAGAAAAGAATAGAAAAGCCAAACAGGTATATGACTGAGGTCTTAACTGAATGAATTTGCTTGGCTGGTTCAGTAAGAACAAACAGACATCTTAAGGAAATGAAATGGGTTGCAGATTCTAGAGACCCAGGATCTTCTAAGACAAAATTCTTGATTATCCCTCACCTACAAAAGTCTTATCAAGCAGTTCCTAGTGTGGTTGGGATAGGCACAAAAGGTAGATGCAATTTAGTTCCAAAGAGATATGTTTTGTCTGGAGTCTTCATATAAGTTCTGAATGATTACAAGCATTTATACATCAACAATTGTCTGTCTTATACAATGGTAAATGTTTTCCTCTCATGTAAATTAGACCCTCTCATTTTAGATATCTTTGATAATTGTTTTTAAATTTCAAACATAAGTACTGTGTTTACAACATTTCACTGCATCCTCTGTTTCATACAGCTACTCCCATATGCCCTGACTCTCCCTCAAATTCATGACTTCTCCCTCAATTATTGTTTTACACACATACACACATGCATACCAACAAATATGCACACACATATGTATAAGTGAACACTGCTTGATGAGTTCATTTCATGTTGCTCAGGTCTGTGTGTGTTTAGTGCTAGCCATTGGGGATTAGAAACTCTACCAGGGAGCTGGTCTTTGGAGAAGAATGATATCTTTCAGCAGTTATTACCATTTTAGTGTTTTTATGTATGTAAATCTTCATGTCTCATTTTATCACAGATAAATATTTGACACAGATTTTATACAAAAAAATCATACAAGCAATTGCAATACTGTAGATCTCTAGGTAGATGTCTTTTAAAATATTTTAAAACAAAATTTAACTTTTTCTAAACTCTTATCCATTAATCCCTTAAGTACTAAATGATTTTGGATTCCTGTACAAAAATCTCATTGAAATTCATTTAAAATTCTTTTGCAAAAGTATGTATATATTTTAAATATGTTTATTAATTTTAAGGAAAATGTAGTAGAGTTTATGGATTATAGCTGCCTCCTTACTCTCCCTGTAAAGATAGTGTCTATAAGCAGGAACGATAGCAAATTTTATAATCACGATTTTCTGGAAAGTATCTTTTGTTAAAATTATTAGTTTGTTATAAATTCATTCATTCAGATTTTGCTATAACTACCATTATGTCTTCCCATAAGGAAAACAGTTAAGTTTATACATACCTTAAATAATACAACTACCACTGAGTCTGGAGCAGCAGTTATTATAATAAATGCAAGAGTCCTTTGAAAAGGAACAAAGGACATGGACACCCCCCCACACACACACACTGCTTCTTAAAAACAGAGGCTAATTACAAAATTCCCCTCTAAAGGGCCTGCTTCCTTTGTTTATTCCAATAATTTATTTATTTCTGAAGTACAGACGTGTTTACTCATTATTTTTGGAATTTTGACAGTTGTTCTTCATTTTGTTTGGATACAAATAATGTGCTCCCTGAGAAAACTGCATTGTGAATTAGTAATTTTCAGTAAACACAGCTTCCTCCAGATGCAGAGTTAAAGTCAAAGATGGTATTGTAAAGGCTAGCCTTAAATGACATTCCTCTAAGATATCAAAATGCACTTTCTTTACTTCTGTGTTTTTTTTTAAGCCCAGACTCACTGTTACCATAGATCTTTTAAATAAAGTAGTGAAGTTCTTTGAAGAGTAATTCTGCTTAGAAGGCATTGCATTTTTGTCAGTAGGCATAAATGGCAGGAAGGACTATGCTGTTACCCATGAATGCTGTTTCCTTAGCTATAGAAGGATCGTATCATATACAATTGGTTAGGCTTCCTTCTTGCGCTGCTTTCTACTGGCTACACATCACTACCAATGGTTCTATAGGGTTCTCTTTAAATTCATGATGAGTGCTAACTTTTTAGAAAGTAGATGCTTTAATATGTTTTTAGAAAGTAGATGATTGAGACTGATATGTCTGTTGAGTATATAAATTAATTTTGACAAAAATGTGCATAATCTGAAATCCAGGTTACTTAGTTTATTGATTTATATAGGTAAGCCATAAATATGACAATGTAGAGAAGGAAATTTTACGTGTACTAACTAAACAGTCGAAGCCAAATCAAACCTTTGTTAAAGATCACTTGTATGGTAAACACACATAAACATACACGCATGCATGCACATGAGTAGTAGACTCTGGGTGAGGGTTAAATATACTACATCCTAACAAATAGATCCTTTGTTCACTGCATTATCCATGTCTGACATTGGTGGTATTAATGCAAGTTTGTTGATGAAGAAATAAAGAAATGACATTGCTTTTACATAATTTAACACTGACCACAAACCTGTCTCTGGAGGCTGGGGAGATGGATTGGTAGGCAAGTACACTTGTCCTGAGAGTGTGAGAGTCACAGTTCAAAATCCCCAGTACCCACATAAAAAACCAGAAATGGCTGCAGTATCCACAACCTTAGCATTGGGGCACAGAGACAGGTAGATTCTGGAAATACGCTGACCAGCCAATCTAGCTGAAGTAGTCGACAGAGTTTTAGGCAATATGGTAAGGAGCAGTGTAGTGAGTAGCCATTCCAGCTTTGACCTGGAAGTTCCAACCCCCATTGAGGCTTCGGTAACGGTCACGCCTACAAGGCAGGGCTGAGAGAGGATGCTGAAGACCTGAGATCCAGATGCTCCGGCTCTCTTGGTTCCTGGACCCTGGTCGCTGGAGGTAGACCGAGCAGAGTTCTCCAGAGAACACCGCCCGACTGCGCTACACCTTTCCTAGACCCTGTAAACTATCCCTTCACTTGTAAGTTACCCCACAAAATAAACCTCCCTTTTAACTATGTGGAGTGGCCATAATAATTTCACCAATAGAGCAGTCTATATACTCCTGTGGCCTTGGTACTTATAAACATGAGCACACACTTATGACACACACACAAACTACACCAGAATCAGGGAGTCTAGGTGTGGTGGTATTGTGTTCCCCAAAATATTGTGTACCTTAATAAACTTATCTGGGGTCAGAGACAGAATAGCCACAATATTAAACATGAGGATAGGCAGTGGTAGCATACGCCTTTAATCCTGGCATTCCAGAGGCAGAAATTCATGTGTTCAAGGATACACCCAAGCATGGTGACCCACGCCTTTAATCCCAGAAATCCAGCCTTTAATCCCAGGGACTGGTGGTAGAAAGGAGAAAGGTATATAAGGCGTGAGGACCAGAAATTAGAGGCATTTGCCCTGGAGAGGCATTTGGCCTGGAGAAGCATTGGGCTGGTTAAGCATTCAGGCTTCTAGCAGCAGTTCAGCTGAGACCCATTCTGGATGAAGACTCAGAGGCCTCCAGTCTGAGGAAACAAGACCAGCTGAGGATCCGGCGAGGTAAGATAGCAGTGGCTTGTTCTGTCTCTCTGACCTTCCAGTGTTTACCCCAATAACTGGCCTCAGGTTTGATTTTATTAAGACTCTTTAAGATTCATGCTACATCTAGGGATAGACTTGGAGAGAGATATTCATGGAGAAAAATACAGAAAAAATCCTGATTGAATTTTAGAATGCTGTCTCAATCTTTGTAGCACAGTGTTGGCCTTGCTTTTTCTCCACCACAGCCTGCCCATTTGCTAGAATACCTTCTCTCATCTTGTGCTTCTTAAAGTGTGGATATAGGTTGAACTGTCCTCACAACTGACTGATGAGCCTCAGTGTCTGGAACTTTTATAAAGTTAAGAATTTATGTAAGAGATTGGAAAACCAAACCAGTTATTTTTTTTTAACAAGGTACACTCTGTGCCCTATTTTTCCCATGCCAAGATGCCAACTCCCTACCTGAGAGGTCCTGATCTTACTAGACCATCTAGAAGCAGTTATGTACAAAGGTGGTGCCAGCCCCACAGTTTTGTAAATTTTACTTTCATTTGGGTATACATCTTCCATCTATCATGATACAGATTTTCCTCCTACCGACTATAGGTATTCTGAAAAAAAAAAAATCTGTTTTACAATGAGTTCCCAATCTTCAAGTGTAGATTAGGTTTTTGCTTTGTGCTGTAGATAACAAAAAGACTCCCCAAACAGCGTTCTTCTCCCAGGAAAACTGTATTATTGTGTAGAATTTGTGTATGGTGGTGTCAGAGAGGAACATTCATTAAATGTCTGTCATTGGCTCTGTCAGTTCATTCATCACCATGTCTGCTCTCCTTACTGTGGAATGAGGACAGTTTCTAAATCATAGAATGATTCTAGGGATTGTTTTTAAATAATAAAGTTCAGCAAAATACTAAAAACACAAAATAATGAATATCTCAGAAGATCTTTAAAAATGAGTAAAACACTTAAAAATGTTCATCCACTGGATGATTTATCTATCTATGGCAAAAGTAGCTCTGTGGTGTAATGTAACGTTGTACTTTTACTGGGCATCTATTATGTAAAAGGCACTTTTCATTTTATGCTCAGATTGCCATCCCAACAATTCTATGAAGTTGGGACTCACGGTTTCCACTCCACAAATGACAATAGCTAAAGAAATATAACATAAACAAGATTTTCTATATGGAGAAGAGGGATTCAGAATAAGCTCATCTCTTTCTTTTGATGTTCAGCTTAAATAATGACATTTTAGAGGATACATGTTTACCCCTAGTGGTAATTTGGAAAGGTTACCGTTTAAAGTTCAGCTTTGAAAACTGCATAGAATATTTAATGGTTTTTTAGACAGACTTACCATATAACCCGTGTTGTCCCCAAACATGGGATCCTCCTACCTCAGTCTCCTGGTTTCAAGGATTCTGGATGGATGCCCCCATGCCTGGCTGAAAATGCACAACATACTAGCACATGAAAGTGAATCTGACAAGAGGCTGTCTAACCTGGAGCATTCGATGAGGGACGCTTTAGTGACAAGAAGCCCTGGGCACCTATGGAATGCCCAGTGCTGTTGTGTGGAAAGAAATGAAGAGATAACGAGTTGTAGACTCTAATATTTGGACTAGATCATGTTGTTGAGTCTTAAATGTCTGTGGCTGGAGTTTATATTTGATTTAGTGAGCGACAGGGCTTCATAATCTGTGCTGTATAGCCCTTCCTTTGACAGAACTGACTCTGAAGCTAGAGTTAGGGCATAAGCTAAGCTCAGTAGCCTAGGCTATGGAATCCAATAAGTGAGCCTACTCATCTAAATTCAGCCAGAGAGACATCAGAGCTGCAACAGAAGTCCCTCACTAAGAGGAACCACGAGAACTTGGGGCCTTAAGTTCAGAAACATTGAAACATAAGGCAGACCAACCTTGCAGCCATGGGAGGTGTTTTCTTAGGTTGCTAGGTCTTTGAAGAAGTACAGCTGTCTCACTGCAGAGTGGGAGAATGGAGGGGTTCCCGTGGGGCTTGCAAATGGACATGAAAAGGAGGGTAAATGACAGAGCAGTGTTTGCAGAAAAATCAATGTGACCCAAGCACATAAGATAGAAGAACATGGAGGTAAAGAGACATTTAACTAGGAATCCAGCATTATTTTAGCCAGCTAAATTACTGCACTGTAAGAGGCAGATAAGAGATTTAGAGAGATGGGCTCTCATTTTCACAGGCCCACTATTTCTTCTTGCAATGTAGAAGCCACTTATAAAAACAACCTTGGGATATTATTTTAATGAATTGGTACATGCCTTCTGAGGATGTATGGCGACTATAACTTCTCATATGACAACCGTGTGTCAGCACTAAGTATGGAGCATCATGACGCCAGCACACATGATGAGCAGAATACAATGCTCTGTTTTTCCCATCAGTCTTTCACATATGTCTGTAGTCTCTCTGCACCCTCAAACTCTGAGCTTCATGGACACGAACCTCTAATGACTGAGAATGTTCCAGCATTGATCAAGATAAAGAAAGGAAAGGCCAAATCTTCTTGTCTCTAATTCTAGTGCTATTGTTTGGTTGCTAAACATAGTTTGAAAGACTAGAACACCATTGCCATCCATCTGTTGCATTAATCCCCAAAGCACTGATCATTCGTTTTTATTTCTGTCAGTGGGAATGCACACACAGTATGAAGCTAGTTTCTTGTCTTGTACTGTGAAGTAATTGCTCCATGCTCATAATCTCCTTTCCCATATCATTCAAAGAACAGAGCTTAATGTTCATAAAGCTTTGTCCTTTGTTTCTTTGACATATGTTTTCAGCTAACACAGGCTATCATCAAACTTGCTCTGCAATTGTGGCTAATTCTCATGCCTCTACCTGCCAAGTGCTGGAAATATTGCCTGCATCACCGTGCACAGCCTCAATACTTGCTTCTGACTGAGTTGAACACATCTAATTGTGTAGGTTGGACTTCAGTCTGTAACCTCCCTGAGGAAAATTACAGAAGACAAATATGAATGCAAATAATAGAAAGGCTTTAGAGTGAAATGGGTTGTGCCATAGCATTTGTCAGGGAACTTTTTGTACCCATATTCGCATCTATAAGAGAAAGGAACTGAAGAAGAACTTGCTACGTCCATTCGAAATGTAAACTTCTAAGACTGTATTTGAAGGTAGCTGTATTGTAGAGATGGTGGATTGGGATGCAAGTGTAAGATCACAATCACTTCTGTATGAAATAGGAAACCAATGTATTTGTTATGAGAACTAGAAAATTGTATGAATTTGCTATTAAAAACACCCAGTGATAAAAGTATTATTTTCTTATGAATATGCTTAATCAACAAATATTCCACAAAAAACCCCACCTATAATCAAATTACCCTGCTTCTCAGAAACTTTCCCAAAGAATGGTTAGCATCCTAGTTATCTGGTGGACTGGCAGGTGGGCGTTCCCATCCATTTGGAAAGGTTTAGGTCTAATATTTGCAGATTGGTAGTAGTAGAAGACAATCCATTCTTTTCCTTGTATTTCTGTTTATTTGAGGATATCTTCATCCTCAAAAAAAAAAAAAGAAAAAAGTCCAAAGCATGCTGCACTTCAAAAAATAATCTCCAAGGTTTCTCTTCCTCTTCCTCTTTCTCTTTTCTACCAGCACATTTTCCATCCACACATTTGTATTTCTGAGGAATGCAATACAAACTACTAGGTGTGTGATATGCCCATCATCAGACACTTAGACAGAAGACTGAAGCTCAGAGAAAAGAACACAGCTAAATCAATAGCACCTGTAATGGAACTACCCCCCTTGTTTGCACTCAGCACACAAGCATTCAAGAGTCACGTGCTCTTCCATAATGGAGAGTGATTTCAGTGACTGAACAGTCAGCAAAGGTAAATGGATTTCTTAAATGATAACAGGAAAAAAAAAGTAAGGGAAAGGGTTAAAACAGCAAAGCTGAAAGTAAGGTGTATAAATTGACTATTCCTATCTTTCCATCTATTTTAACATCTGAAAAACAAACAGGCTGCTTGGCTTTACTTTCATGTAAGGCTGTTTTATCAGGAAAGTGGAGGATATTAAAATAGTATTCTATTAATAAATATTTTAGAACATGTAATATGTAGAAAACACTGGTGGATTCTAGGTAAACAATAGCATATACAACAATATTTAACCTTGTGCCATGTCCGAGTAAATTACAGTATGAGCGGACTTTGAATGATTCTGAGTAAGTGGAGGAAAAGTCACTGTGGTGTGGGAAAAATTGGATAGAGGAATTAGGTATGAATTTGTCCTCAGATAACTTAAATTCTAATAATAGAGAAATCCTAAATTATATACTATATATATATATATACATATATATGTACATGTACCTATATTAGACTATGATCATGCTACAAAATCTTTTTTTTTTGACAGAGCAGTATTAACTTAAAAAGTTATTACAACTCAAATTTCCCCTTATGTCCCAAACTATATCTTATAGCGTTTGGTGTTCTACATACATACACACATGTAACCACAGGCAAATGCATTCATGCATGCAGAAAAGCCAAGTGTTTCAAAATGTAAAATTGTGGAGATAAAGGTGACATTTTCTTTTTTAGTGTTTCACAAGAACATTCAAGCAGGCTCAATGGGATTTGAATTTGAGACACTGAAACTACAAGAGAGGCTGGAGAGTTGGCTCACTGGCTAACGGCAAACACTGTGTTTGCTGAGACCTAAGTTCAGTCTCCCTGCCTCCATGTCAGGTGGATCCCAAACACCTATCACTCCAACGCCAGGGAACCTGAATCTCGCTTCAGCAGACACCTTTGCTCACATAAGCAAACCTGATAGACACACAAATGCATAATTTGTTTTATTATTTTTATTAAGGATTTTTTTATTCATTTTACATGCCAACCACAGATGCCCTCTCTTCCCTCCTCCCACCCCTCCAACCTTCCCTCCCAACCCCCCACCCCTTCCTCCCCCCAACAAGGTAAGACCTCTCATGCAGAATGAGCAGACGCATAATTAAAAACAAAATAAAAATTAAATGTAATAAAGACCTCAGGCATTTTTTATATTAGAGTTAATAGTTTTACCAAATAATGAAATAAATTACTTATCTAGCGTGAGTCTTGTAGAACAGAATATAAAAAACAACAACAACAAAAAAAAAACCAAAACAACAATAACAACAACAACAAAAAAAACTTTTTATTGATAACTCAGGAACAACAGAAAAACAATTCATGTTATTCTCTGCCATGGTTAAGTTCATATTAGGCAATGATAATTAATAGCTACTGAAGAGGTGTCTGTAGTCATCAGCTGCAAGCATAAAGCGGTGAAGTGGTATAGATCATGCTGAGGGAGAGGTCAGGCTTCACATTTCTCATCCATTTCTCTGTTGCCAAACACCCTACCTGTCATGATAGAACTCTCATCCAGTGACTGATGGAAGTGGATGCAGAGCTCCACAGCCGAGCCCCAGGTGGAGCTCCGAGAGCCCAATCAGCAAGAGAGAGGAGGGATTGTATGAGTGAGAGATATCGAGCATGATTGGAAAAAGCACAGGGACAAATAGACAAACTAGTGGAAACACATGAACTATGAACCAATAGCTGAGGAGCCCCCATGGAATTCGTCAGTCACTCTGGATAAGTGAGAAAGTCAATTAACTTGAACTGTTTGGGAGGCCCCCAGGCAGTGGGACCAGGACCTGTCCTTAGTGCATGAGCTGGCTTTTTGGAGCCTGGGGCCTATGCTGGGACACTTTGCTCAGCCTGGGTGAAGGGAGGAGGGTTCTGGACCTGTCTCCACTGAATCTACCAGGCTGAGCTGAATCCCCAGGGGAGTCCTTGCCCTGGAGGAGATGGGAATGGGGGGGGTTGGGGGGGAGGGCGGGGCGGCAGGAGGAGGGAGGACAGGGAAATCCGTGGCTGATGTGTAAAATTAAAATATTATAAAATTAAAAAAAATATGCCAACTAGGAAAGCATTATTTGAGATGGTGGCATTTGAATAGAAATCTGAGTGAAGTCAGGGAGTCAGCCCAAACCACCTGAGAAAGTCAGTTCAAAAGTGTAAAGTAATAGGATTAATCCACAGAGTCTATTTAACGAGCAAAGGAATTTTGTTGGAGGTTAACTAACAACCATGGGAGATTTATTGTAGGGTCTAGGAAAGTTGAGCTGTGTCCCACGCTGATCTGCCTAGTCCAAGATCTCAGCATCCACAACCACAAGGTAGCAAAGAGAGAGTTTACATGCATCCCAGGGTTTAAGGGTCTCCCAGCAGCCACACCTCAGGGGCATGTGCCTCAAGGTCATAGGCAGGTGTATCAGTTACCTGCTACCTCGCTAGGGGTGGTGCTTCAGGGCATGGCTGAAACAACCACCCACTACAGTAAAGACCTGAGGCAATTACTTGCACAGTGAGCTGAAGTATACAAAGGGGACAAATAACCTTGGGCAAAAGTCAAGGTTAGAAATGTTAAGCTTTTGTGCAGTGTAAACCCTTATAGAAATCTGGCTGCCACCTTAGGTTAAAAATAAGAGTTGGACAGATGGGTCGGTGGGTAACCTGAGTTCTAATCTCTAGAACCAGTGTAAAATTGGGCGTGGTAATACTTCTATAATCTCAGGGCTCACATGACAGAATGGCAGATACAAATAGAATACCCAGACTCTCCCACGCTAGCTAAACTGGTGCACAGCATGGCAACCAGCAATGAGACAGGGTCTCAACCAAAGTGTGAGATGGCTGACATCTGAATGTCACCTGCAGTTTTCCTCTCACTTTCATGTGCATGGTAAGCTATGAGAGGTACATTCCTGTAGTAACACACAAATGCACAGATGTCAGATCCATCCCCCCCAAACACACACACACACACACTACTCAAACAGGCACAAGAGGCTGAGTAAAGGAGAAGCAGTCACCAACCACTGATAGATCTGACTGAGTTGGATTTGATCTTAGTATTTTTCTCTCCCTTTTTATATCCTTTCAATTATTAAAATCAAACAGATTAAAAAATTACATTTAGGGAGCTAGTGATATAGGGCAGTTGAGAGTGAATAGATACTGAGAGCTTGGACTAATAATGGAAAAAAAGAGTGTAAGTGTGATGGAATCAGAAATTACCTGAATATATTCATTCTGGACACTGAAAAGGATATCATTGTAAGTTGCTGGGAAGGTTTGGACTGCAATGTGTTTTTTAGTTTTGCTATTGAAAAATCCAGAGTAGAGTCCTGGAGTAGACAGCTTCCTTGTCTAGTGTAGAATTCAGTAGAGACTCTGAAGATGGAGAGAAATGTACCTGTCATGGGCAAAGGTAGATTCTCAGGAAGGTTGTCTTTCACTCAATAGAGAAGAGGATCGACTGCTGATTCTGGAAATGAGAACGGTAGGGCTACTGCATTAGTACCAGAGCCAAAGGAAACTGATGTGGAATGACATCAGAAGAGGGAAGAAGTTACAAGTTTCAATCTCAAAATACTATCTTAGCCTAATTTAAAAATAAACCCAAATGACCATAACTATTTAGAAATGGAATATGCTTTCTTATTGGGAGACCAAGGGAATCTGGTTCCTTTTGTAAATACTACTTTTGTTGATGTTATGCTGGCAATGTTTCTCTCTATTTGATGCCACATATATAATTTTCTCTTATTTTTCCCAAAATATTTAAGATAAGAGATAATGAGGAGAGGCAAAGCAAAGCTTGTTTGTTCAACTGTGTAACCATTCTATGGATATGTAGACATTTCTTTTTTTTCATTTTTCTTTATTAAGAAATTTTCTACTCATACCACATACCACCCACAGATCCCCCCTCCTCCCTTCTCCCACCCCCAGCCCTCTTTTCCAAGCAACCTCGCATCCCCACATCCCCCAAATCAAGATCTCCCATGGGGAATCAGCAGAGCCCAGCACACTGAGCCTAGGCAGGTTCAAGCTCTTTCCCACTGCACCAAGGCTGTGCAAGGCGTCACACCACAGGCACCGGATTCCCAGAAGCCTGCCCATAGACCAGGGACAGATCCCGATCCCCCTGCCTGGGTGCCCTCAGGCAGTTAGAGCCAATCAACCGTCTTCCATATCCAGAGGACCCAGTCCAGTCCCATGGGGGCTCCACAGCCACCAGTCCACAGTTCATGGGCTTCCACTAGTGTGGTCTGTCATCTCTGCACATCTCCCCCATCATGATCTCGACGTCGCCTGCAGAATCCCTCCTCTCTCTCATCAATTGGATTCCCGGACCTCAGCCTGGTGCCTGACCGTGGATCTCTGTATCTGCCTTCATCAGTCACTGGACTAAGGCTCTATGATGACAGCTAGGTTATTTGCTAGACCGGTCACCAGAGTAGACTGGTCCAGGCACCCTCTGGACCACTGCCAGCAGACCAAGGTAGGGTCATCCTTGTGGATTCTTGAGAGCCTCCTCAGCACCCTGCCTCTTCCTGTTCCCATGATGTCCTCATCTATCATGGTATCTTCCTCCCTGCCCTCCCACTCTGTCCCTGTTCCAGCTTGGCCCTCCCATTTCCCTGTTTTCTCACCCCCCACTCCTCGCCCTCTGCCACCCCCCCACCCAGTCTGCTCATGTAGATCTCATCCACTTCTCCTTCACGGGGTTATCCATGTGTCCCTCCTAGGGTCTTTCCCTGTTAGCTAGCCTCTCTGGAGTTGTGGGTTGTCATCTGGCCATCCCTTCCCTCTAAATATACTTTTAGGAACTGGAGGGATGGCTTAGTGGTTAAGAGCATTTGTTACTCTTGCAGAGGATATGGGTTCAATTCCCTGGACCCACAAGGTTGTTCACAGGGATCTGATATTGCCTTTTGACCTCTGCAGGCAATAATCCCACATGTACATTTCTGCACATGCATATGTACAAGAAAAACAGCCACACATAAAATAAAAGGAATTATGCTTGAAATTTTTATTTGTTTTCTAACATACCAAAGGATAGATATGAGTATTTTTAAGATCTTTGAAGAGCTGATCCTAGGTCTTTACCCATTACTGTTTTGGAAAGGGCTTTAATTCCTAGGAGGTAACAAGCAGTAAAATTATGGAAATATCTGATCATGAAGAGACCCTTTCTTAAAAGATTAATATGATTGAGAAAATGTTAATGTATATCAGAGACACTTTTTGTTAAATTAAGAAACCTTTAGATGCAGCATGGAGACTCTGAGCAGAAACATGCACACAACAAGGTGTGAGAAGAAGCAGGACCATCAAAACAGTTCAGCTAAACTGAACAGCAAGCCTCATGTTCAGCTGCATCTAGGAGAGATACTTCAATAAAACAGAAATGCATCGAAAGCAAATATGTTTATCCCCAGGCAAAGAGCAAGCTCAGTGTTTTCTGATGAGGTAATCAGAAACCACTGTAAGTTAAAGCCTGCCATATAATAAAGGTAAGAAGAAAAGCAGCTACCTAAGCAATCTAAAAGCAGTTTTTTTCCCCATCACCTTAATATTAGGGTTTAAACCTTGGACACACTGGGTGAGTGCTCTACTACTGTATGGCTTGGACTTTTTATTATGTTTTATTTTGATACAGTCTTCCCAACTCGCCCAGTTTGCTTTAACTCACTGATTAGCCAGAAAGGCCTTGAACTTCTTTCTGATCTACCTGCCTCATCCTCTGTAGTAGTGGTTAGGATTACCAGTCTCTGTCATCATCTTGATATTCAAGAGAGAATTCCAATTATGTAAGTTTTGAAGTAACTTTCAATGAATTTATTTTATGTGTTTTGCCTGTATATGTTTGTGCATTCCTGGGTCCTACAGGAATGAGAAGAAGGTATCAGATCCCTTGCAAACATAAGTATGAATAGTTGTAAGCTACTACATGAGTCCTGAGAATTGAACTTGGGTCTTTTGCAAGAGCAACAAGTACTCTTAACCTCTGAGCCATCTCTCTAAGACCTGAAGTATTTATTTGACCAGAAACAAATATTCACTTCTAGAGACCAGAAGTTTTTTTTTTTTTTTTTTTGAAACAGGGTTTCTCTGTATAGCCTTAGCTGTCCTGGAACTCACTCTGTAGACCAGGCTGGCCTAGAACTCACAGAGATCTGCCTGCCTCTGCCTCTGGAGTGCCAGGATTAAAGGTGTGCACACCACTGCCCAGTGAGACTAGAAGATTTTTAAACTGTGGTTTTAATATAGTTAAGATGGTATTACATTGTGCCTCATTTATAAGACATTGTATCTTAGGGCATTGAAATCACACCTTTCAATCAATTAATATGTTTATCACTTCAACAAATACTTTAACATTTATGAGAATACATGGCGAATATAAATAGCTGAGAATCAATCTCTGCCTAGAAAGTAGCCAGGCTGGTTTGCTTCGTTGGTGTTTCAGCAGGATCTGTTTGTCATAATGGCCATAACTCAGCTCAAATTGTGAAGAGAGCTTAGGGAGCTCCTGTTATCCTCTTTGTATGTAGCATATGCCGACCCCTCAACTATAAATTCAACAAGGGAGTATTTTCTTTGTATGCTATCTGGTTATCGAAAATGAGATTACTCCAGACAGAATTGGATATAACTTGTAATACAGACAAAACTGTTGTTCCTTTTGGCAATGTTCATGTTATTCCAGGAATTCTTATTTACTACCCAATGCAGGACAGTGTCTACTTACAAAACTGCAGTCCTGTGAAGAATATGGTGAGGTAGGAACTTGTTCTCAATTTGTTTTAGAATAGTGAGTTTAGACGCGAGAACGAAACCCAGTGAATGAATCATATATTGACTTAGGAGACATCTGAGAATTGCAGTGATTGTGTTTCTCTCCAGCTACGTCTGTTCTGATGGTTTGTTTATAGCTGCAGTGCACACAGATTTAAGTCATGTGCACATTCTTTGCAGTCTAAGTGACTTGGTAGTGGATTTCTATTCATAGAGCATGATTTTGTATTCTAGATGCTACTGGTTTGAAGACTATTAGCATATAGAGGTAGATTCACAAACACACTTTACTCATATTTATAGCCATAGTCATGGAAAAATAAAAAAAAATCTATTTATAAAGAATTTCTTAGTGAAGAAAAAATATTGTATAATCTTGAATCCTTGGCCAACAATAATTTCAGGAACATTTAGTAAAATTAGCATTACTAGAGCATGGGTGCTTAAGAGTATGAGTCATTAGTCAAAAGAGGAAAGGTGTGGGGTTGGGAAAGATGCTAATGGGCAGTTCTGAGTTCTGGTTGGAACATGTTGAAATTATAAGGAGGATTTAGAAGACACAGCACAGGGCAACAAACTCAATATGTATTGGGAAATTCATGAATTCTCTTACAGGGTCAGAAACAGATTGAAAAGAGCAGCTGTAAGTCATTCTGAGCTTCTTCAACAAAATGCCACAGACGGAATGATTTAAACAACAGACACATTTATCTTCCCTCAGTCCTTGAGGTCAGAAGTCAGTCAGGGAATCAGTATGGCCAGTTTCTGGCAAGAAATGTCTTGGAAGATTTTAGACAGCTGCTGTTTGGCTTTATGCCCACATAGACTTTCCTACACTTGTGTGGTATGTAGCAGGGACAGAGGAGGTGATGGAGACAGTGATGAAGGGACAAAGAGAAAGGGAAAACATGAATTCTTCATTGTCTCTGCTTAGAACACAGAAAGTACTATAATGTCAGGACTTGACATTCAACTATGCCTCCTTCAGTCTCAGTTGGATCCTTGCACAGACCCTACCTGGATGTGGCGCTGGCTTCTAATATGTGGATTTGGCGGGAGGGGCACAGTGCACTTCCATAAAAGTAGCGAAAGCCCATGAGTGGGAGGGTCATGGATGCTTTAAGAATAAAGGAACAAGGCTCCAAGGCGAGTGTTTTTATCGTCCTGAATGATGAGGGCTGAAGAAAGCTGTTGTGTCTGGGTTTTCAAGAATCATCCTGAGAAAAGTCCTTCCAGACTGGCAAAATGTAAGGACCTCTCAGTAATTACATGCTTTCCTTTAACAAAGCAAACATGAACACTGGCCAAAAGCCTCCATCACAAACTTTTATAAAAAAAAAAATATGGGAATAAAACATAGAGTTACAGCAGTCCAGGGGCTCTTTAAGAAAAGTTTTTGAATTTCTAAGGAATAGCAATCTTTCTGACAGCACTTCTTCTCTAGTAATCATCTCTTTTGCTCCTTAGTAGTTACGAAAGTGATTGGCTTTTGGAACAGTGTCTGTAGTTCAGTGTCTATTTGCCACTATTGAGGAAAAATGTTTTTGGAGTCCTGTACAAAGGTTCCCTCCATGGAACAGTCAGTGTTCAGTGCACCTAGCATATATGTGGGGAAGGTCCAGTCAGACTTCTTTTTTTTATTTTGAGGCACTTCGCTCATGCTTTGAGGGCAGCTTTCTTACGAATGAGTTTAGGGGAAACACCCCCACACACACACACACACACATCAACAACAACCAAATAATTTCACACCCCCAAATCCTCAGCTACAATTGTGAACATACAGCTCTCTGAAGAGCTGCTCTTATTTGTGCCAGAGAGGCTGACCATAAACCCCTAAAACAAACCTTGAGGAAGGGATAATTCACAGGAAACGTGAACATTTCTGTCATATTGCCAGGGGCCTAGATGATCCAGTCATCTAAAGCTGAGAAGCAATCTGGATAGGAGTTCTGCAAGCTTTAATTTCTTATCTCACACTGATCTTGAAACTTTGCAGACACAAGAATTAAATACTAAGATGGAGTTTTGAAATGCTGAAGTTTTGAAGGCAGGTCTCTAACACATAAAAAAGCTCCCCTTCAAAGTCAGGGGAATATTTTGGTTCAAAGTTACTCAGAAATTTCTTTCTAATCATTTGTTCCGCATTACAATACTGTACCATAAACTCCACTAGCTATACATAATAAAGAATATCAGTGGTTATGTATTCTAGGGAACCATTAAGCAAAGAGCAGAGACGACAAAGATGGAAAGTGTGAGTTCTTAAATTGTCCAGTTTTCTACTTAAAAACGGCAATCCACAAAAGAGCAGAAAAGAATACATTATGCATAAGTCTGAAAAGTTAGCTGAGAGAAACTTCCCCCAAGGTTACTCAAATAGTGTGCTCACAAGTCAAAGACTTCATATTAGCTATTCTAAGTACATTATCAAACTAAAGGAAATTTTGCCTAATGAACTAAATGGAAGTATAAAGATACTACATGTAAGAGTTACTTACAGTGTTGCTGTGACAAAATGTCCCAAAAGGCAAGTTAGGGAGGAAGGGGTTTATTTTTCTCACAGTTCAAGGGGCAGACCATCATGATGGGAAGGTCCTGGCAGTAAGAACCCGAGGCGTCTGGTCACACTGCATCTCCATCAGCGGCTGCTGCTGCTATCCCTTCTTTCTTATTCAGTTTGACACTCAGGCATAGATGGTGCTGCCTGAATGTAGAGTGTGTAGGCTCAGTTAATGCACCTTACAAAACCCTTCACAGACAAGCCCACAGGTTTGTTTCTGTGATGAGTCTCAATCCTTTCAAGTTAAAAATTATGACTGAACATCACACTCTACCACATAGAAGAGAATATCAAGAGATACAAGTTTTTTTTTTATTTTATGTGCATAAACGTTATGCCTACATTTATGTCTGTGCTCCACATGCATGCCTGGTGCCTGTAAAGTCCTGAAAAAGGTATCAGATCACCTAAAACTGGAGTTACAAATGGCTCTTAGCCATCACGTGGATGCGGGGATTTGAATCTGGGTCCTCTATGAGAGCAACAAGTATCTTTGGCTGCAGAGGCACCTCTCCTGCCTCTAGATACAACTTTTCAAGTACAATATGCAGTAATTTTGGAGTTGAAAGTATAACAGCTAAGATGAAAACCTTAATAAAGTATGTCAATAGATTTGACCTGGTACAAGAAATAACACATGTATGTTAAAATGCAGGTGAAGTGAGATTTTTTTCCAGTCTGGGGAAAACAGAAATGTAGCTAGAGTTTTCCTGCCTGGCCCACGGTCAGGATAAATCTCTTTCACCTGCCAGTCCTACAGCCGCTCAGACCCAACCAAGTAAACACAGAGACTTATATTGCTTACAAACTGTATGGCCGTGGCAGGCTTCTTGCTAACTGTTCTTATATCTTAAATTAATCCATTTCTATAAATCTATACCTTGCCACATGGCTCGTGGCTTACCGGAATCTTCACATGCTGCTTGTCCTGGCGGTGGCTGGCAGTGACTCCCTCTGCCTTCCTGTTCTTTTAATTCTTTCTGTTAGTCCTGCCTATACTTCCTGCCTAGCCACTGGCCAATCAGTGTTTTATTAGCAACACATTTGCCATACAGAACATCCCACAGCGCAGAAATGGTAATAAGAACTAATAGAGGCTCAAAGCTGATCAGATGAGGCCTCTTTAGCCACATCAGGACACAGGGACTGGGTCTCAAAGGATAGTAGACATGCAGAGAGAATATTTGAGGAAAAGATCTCCAGGTCAGGGTTGATGAAAAATCTTAATCTGTATATCCAAAACAACAGTGAATTCAAGCCCCCAGAACAGCCAAACTCTCAAAAGACAGAGGTGGTTTTTGTTTTTTTTTTTTTTTCCATCTTACTTTCATTTTATGTGTAAGGGTGTTGCCTGAATGGACACGTGCACGTGTGTGCAGTTCCCACCGAGACCAGAAGAGGGTCTTGGATCCTCTGGGACTGTTGTTACAGATGGTGGTAAGTCTGTGGGTGATGGGAATCAAATCGTGTTTCTCTGGAAGTATATATAACCAATGTTCTTACCCACTGAACCATTTCCAGCCCCCCAAAGAAAACCCTGCACTTCCTCAGATTCAGGGACTCCCTGTTAGATTAACAGTCTATTTAACTAGGGAAAGTGAGATTAGATAGAATGTTGGCTTCAAAGTCACAAGGAAAAGAAGATTGTCAACCAAGAATTTTATATGCGCCAAATTAATGCATTAAAATTTAAGGAAAACTAAGAAATTCCAAGATAAACAAATTAAAGAAATTGTCAATAGCAGATGTGTAAAAAAAAAAAGAAAAAAAAGGCAGCCATTAGAGTCTTACATAAAAGGGCATTGGGCAAAGACTAAGTTGCCATGAGTAAACAAAACAATATATAAAAACTAATTCTGCATGCAAAAATAGCATAAGAATGTTTCCATTGGTGCCTCATCCTTTAAAGTGTAGCTATACTTTTAAAAGCACAAATACCTACAATAAAAAGAAATATTTTTTAATTTGATAAGCATGTCAAACAAACAATGGTCGGAATAAACCCAAAACAAGAAGAAGAAAGGGAAAAATAAATTGTAGGGTAGAAATGAAAGGTATGAAGGATAGAAAAAAAAATAAAAGGCTCATGAAAAGCAAAAATTGTTTTTTTAAAATATCAAAGTATTAACAGACCATTAACAAGACAGATGAAGAAGAAAGTAAGGTCCTTCCTAAAATATTAAACACAGACTATGAAGAGTGGGCACCTTACAAAACTTATAGAAATAAAGAATATCATATGTATCGAATTGTATCAGATATGTTTGGTAACTGTAGCAAACGACTGCAAAGTTAGTGGCCCAAAGCAAAAGAAATTCATTTTTTTCCTGTTACTTTGTTCAAAAGACTGGAATGGAGCTCATTACAGCCATACCTGGGTGTGTCTATTTCATAACTGTGAGCTTAGGGTGTGGAGGCTTCCTTGCTCTCCATCTTCTAGATAGATCCATTTTCTTTGCATCTTTCTTTCCCCTCTACCTTCATACTCAAAAATAGCTGGTAGAATCAGCTCTGACATTAGGATAATGCCTCTGATTCTTCAGATATGATCCCTTCTCATTATATTGGACTCACCCAAATAATCCGCGTTTGACTCCTATCTTAAGTTTGGATAATTAGCTTTCTTAAGTCAGTCACTCTGTCTTGTCTCCATTTTTCCTCCACAGTGGAGGACCTAATGGTTACATTCACTCCAGCTTCATCACCCAGGAGACTGTTCTCATTTCAAGGTCAAGCAATTAGCAACTTTAATTCCATCTGCCATCGTTAGCTGTCTTTGCCAAGATACAGGTTCCATAGATTGTGATTTGTTATTTTAGAGGCCCATGGTTCTGCCTGCCAAAAAAAACTATGAATAATGTATGCTAACAAATTAGATAACTTAAATGAAGCAGACATATCCCTAGAAAGATGAACACTGGAAATTATCTCAAAAGGAAGCAGAAAAGTCTGAACAGATGTATAAGTTAAAGAGAGTTCATTTACATGAAGGGAATTATTTTAAACTTTCTACAAAAAGCTCAAGCATATATTGCATCAATGGTGGATTATACCAACCTTTCATGTAGAATCATTAAGAACCCTTTCTATTCTGACCCTACGCTTTACCAAATAAGAGTAATAATAATAATAATAATAATAATAGAATTCTTTGCAATTAATTCTATTGGCATAGTATTATCTTGCTGCCTCAAAACCATAATTTTACTAGGAAAACAAAAGACTAGTCTTATCCTCTATAGATAAGAATGAAAAAAAAATACTAAACTAAAACGAAATACTAGCAAACCCAATATAGTACTGCAGATGAATAGGGGCCAGCATTATTAGGAAGGGCTCATTAGAACTCCTTTGATTCATCATCTAAAAATCAGTCAATACTGAAGGGAAAAAAACAATACCACATGACCATTTCAATAGATTCAGAAAAGCAACTGAAGAAATACCAAACACAAAATCCAGAGGTAGAAATGAACTTCTTGGGCCTTGAGAGATGCACACTTGTAGAAGACCCTTATCGGACCACTCACAACCACTGTAATTCCAATACCAGAGCATTCATTGCCCACTTCAGCCACTATGGGCACCTGCACTCACATATGTGCTGAGAATCCTGTGAGGAACAGAAAGGAAGAATAAAAAAATAAAAACAAAATTACAAATGAGAGCAAAAATTTGATAATTTTATTTCAGGTAAAAGAAATTGGTTTTCATTTAACACAGAGTCATTTCTTCCAATTATGATTAAGTGCTAATATTATCAAATTTAAGCCTATCTGGTTGTCCGGTTTAAATATATGAATCCTTTTCTACCTTCTGAGTCTGTATGATGTTATAACCCAAGCCTGAGTCAGGTATATTTTAAAAAAAAAATATGAGAACTTGGTCATCAACACAGACCATGGCTGCATTGGGGCTCTGAATCCAGACAGGGGCCCTTGCAGCAGCCCAGGCCCAGACATCACCACGGCCCTGGGTGGCAATCAAGCCAGCCCACGCCTCACTGCTTTCACATCTTCAGATATGGCTCTGTGTACAGGACATGAGCCATTCTGCCTCTCTGTCTCCTATAGCATACCCTACGTTTGCTCACCTTCCTAGCGCCTGTGTGCCTGGCACCAAATGTGGATTTTCTTGTCCCACTCAGTCCCTACTCCAAAAGGAGTCCCAGTGAGGCCCAGCATTGGTAATGTAGTAGAAATAAGAGGCTTTGAACCAGACCAATGACTCTTGGCAATGAACATTTGCAAGTGAAGATATATGGATAAAAGATTTACTGTGTGACTCACTCTGTCACACTACAGCTTCCATGACTAGAATGATTTTTTCCTTTTTTCTTTTTTCTTCTCTTAAATTTTATTTTGGAAGGAAGGTTGCAAGGGCAGAGGGCAGATATGAAGGGACAGGAAAATGAAGGTGATCAAGATGCACGATGTGAAATACAAAGAATAAACGAAAGTTTAAAAAAGTGAGAACTAAATTTTTCATCCTCAACTGTCTCACTCATGTGAGGCTTTAATGCTTGGTCAGTGTGTATATATTCTCACTTTGTTTCTCATACTAACACTTAAGCCCTCACTGAACTGCTATTGGTGTTCAGAATATGAGGATTTGCTACATCAACACAAATAATTTGATGTTGGTTCTAATTTACATTCCAGGGCTGTTATTTTTATGTTAATTGTAGGCAAAAGGTGTATTTCTAGATGAATTAGAGAATCTGATTTTTTTTTTTAGATATATTCTTTCCACTGATTTCTAAAACCTGTCAACACTTGGAATTCATGGCAATATTTTTAGATGTTCTTAGCCATGTTTTCAGCATCAACGGAATGTACATTAACTCATGGCAAAGCCACAAAGAGGAGCACATGCATGTGGTATATTTCTTGAAATGAACATGTATCCATTCAGTTTGGAAAATACTGTGGTTATGTTTTGTGGAATAGAGGATATGTTTTCCTATATGTTAAAAATGCAAACTCACATGCTATTATGCTGCTACATCCTTAGGAAAGACTTTCTTTAAGAAAATCTACCCCTTGGGAAGACAATACAGAAGTAGTCCATGAAAGGGTTAAAATTCTTTAGTGCCTAACAGTTCTTAGTCTATTTATAAAGAATGAAAACTACACAGAATGTACTAAAGTGATAACCATTCCTTCACACCTTTAAGACTGTTTATATCAACAAGATCTGCAGCATATATAATGTGAGTAGTGATGGTTTTGTTTTTACCTGGTTCACCAGCACTGTTTACATAACAAAGGAAAATCACTGAACTTCAAAGATGTAGAGATGTAGTAGTTAACCAATAATTATAACAAAGATCATCAGCCTATTAACTATTTAATCAGTTTCTCTACATCATTTCAGTGATTATGTAAATTAATTTAATTAAATGTGTCATGTATAAGGATTTATGACATTTAAGGCTCAATTTTCACTATTACACCTGAATTTTCATTTAAAAAGAACTATATTAACATACTTTTTTTCTTTTAAACTACAGAAGGATTTTATGTTTATTAATTGTATTAATAATAGGGGTATGTAACATTCAGAGTCCAGTACTCCCCTCTTTAGTGTTAAGCACGTCAGTGTGTGTGGTGGTTTGAATAAGAATAGCCCCCACAAACTCATATGCTTGAATGCTTGGCTCAGGGACTGGCACTATTAGGAGGTGTGGCCTTGTTGGAGTAGGTATGGCATGGTTGGAGGAAGTATGTCACTGTGGAAGCTGGCTTTGAAGTCTTATATGCCTAGTGTGGCAGTCTCTGCTGTCTGAGGATCCAGACTCTTAGCACCTTCTCCAGCACTGTGTTTGCCTGTGCACTCCCATGCTTCCCACCATGATGACAACGGACTAAACCTCTGAAACTGTAAGCCAGTCCCGATTAAATGTTTCCTTTTATAAGAGTTGCTGTGGTCATGGTATCTCCTCACTGCCATAAAACCCTAAGACAATAGGTGACTTGAGGGATATCATTTTTCTGTTTTCAGATGTTCTGTTGATGTTTACCCATTGTTTACAGGATGATTTTCAGAGTGAGGGTAGAGCCATATTTTAAGATATACAACTCAACAATGATATGACTAACACTTTAGACTTTTAGATAATTTCTTAAAGCAATAACTCCCATTCATTCATTCACCTATAAATCTGGGGATGCCAAATAACTATGAATAAACTTCATTTTTCTTGAAAACAGCCCATGTCAGTGTCCCACCTACGTCCAAACTCACATGGCATCTCTGATTCCCAACTTTTCTTCCCTCCATGGATTTTCCTGGAGGAAAGCTTATAAGTTTCTGGGAAATGAAAAACAGGTGAGGCAGGTGAATAGAGCCAATTTCTTTGTCCACATTCAGTTTTTCATTCCACGGGGTTGTAACAGAGTGACTCTAAGTAGAAGTATAGGGTAAGAAGATGAGGGACTTGTGTTTAAAGACTTAAAATCTATAATTAATGCATTCACAAACTGATGACTCAATTCTGCCCCATTACCTAGTGAATTCCGTCATAGCTTCAGCCACCTTGTATCATAAAATGTTTAGATTATATTGAACACAATCTTTCTTGAGTGCATAGTGGAGACTTACTAATTCTCTAATGTGAAAGGGTTTACTACAGAATGTATTTTACTTTAACTAGCTTATCAAAAAAAAGGAGAAACTCAACATCCTCATTGCAATTTCCTATTAGTGATTTGTATGAGACACTGCCATTGAAAATTTTATCACCTTAGTACAGACTTTTCGGGAATACACTTTGGTAAGTGTTTGTGAAAGAGTTTCCTTAGTTCCTTTGTGAGTACAGGAAAAATAAATCTGATTGAAATAAAAAATTAGTAACAAATTTTAACATTAGTCATTAAGATTTACTGTGTGCCTAAGATGAGTCAGGCACTTTGAAGAGCAATGGATTCTGAAGTGAACACGATTCAAGTCCATTATTCTTTAGAGTTCCATGGGCAGCAGTGAAAGGTCAGCTTCAGAACTGAGAACAAGAGAGCTCCCTAAAGTACTAAAGAGTTGTGAAGTTCCAGACGCTCGGCCCACAGGGAGCTCTCCAGCACCCTTCTCTGATGGCAATCCCTTCTTAAAACTAAATGGGTTTCCTTGGGCTTTGGAGAATTTTCATGGTTGATGTCAGTGATGATATCAGTTGGCAATGTGACACAGAGTGAACCATGATTGAGGAATTTTCTCCATCCACTGGGCCTAAAACATGTTTTAGTCCATTTTGGTGTTTCTTAACTGCTAATTGATATGATAAGGCTCATCCCCCTGTGGAGCATACCATCCCCAAGCAGGCAAGCCTGGGCTGAAACTGGGAGTAAGCAAGTAAGCAGCATGTCTCCATGGTTTCTGCTTCAGTTCCTGATTCTAGATTCCTTCCTTGAGTTCCTATTTTGATCTATATGTGTATGAAATAGGTCCATTGGTCTACATAAGGAATTTATATTTGTTTTCCTACACAAAAAAGGTGGATCCATTCACAATTAGTATCTAGTGAATATTGTATCTTGTTTCAATAATTTTATAACTTAACTACATTCTATAGTAGAAGTGTGAATCTGACTTTATACATATACAAATTCAAATAAAGATTAATATATGTATATGTGTGTGTATCTCCAAATGTCTATACACATTAATGTATGTTTATTGAGATCATATATTCAGGTAAACATTACTCAGAAGGACTCCACATTTTTGGTTGATGAATGTTTGTGTCTTCTAAGACTTAGCCATTATTGCTTCTAATTCTTTATCCTTGTTAAATACTTTTGCTTATTAAATTCTACCAGTTTCACAATTTCATATGAAAAGTAATCTTCATTGAAGCGTGATCCTAATTAGCCTTAACAATAAAAACCCGGAGTCAGATATTGAGGATGAAAGCTGAAAGATCAGAGAAGCAGAGCAGCCAACCACTAGAAAATTCTTACCTCTATGAATTCTCAGACTGAATGGGGGGATCCTGTCTCTATGAATCCTCAGACTGAATGGGGCAGATCCTGTATCTACCTGCCTTGTATTCCTGTCTCTACTTCCCTAGTGCTGGGATTAAAGGCTTGCACCACCACCACCCAGCTCTGTTTCTCTTTTAGACTGGATCAGTCTCTGGTAGCTCAGGGTGGCCTTGAATTCCTGATCTTTCTGCTTCCTCCTCCCAAGTGCTGGGATCAAAGGTGAGTGTCACCACTGCCCAGCCTCTATGGTCTCTAGTGGCTAGCTCCACCCTCTGATCTCCAGGCAGGCTTTATTTCTCAGAACACAAACAAAATATCACACAACACTTCATCAAGTATTTTTCTTTATTATCTATAAGTGCTCCTTTTCTGAATAATACAGTAAGTCTGTGTGTATTGATTGAGCATACCAATATACTATTTGGAGTGATAGTTTTGTTATACTGGCTATAATGTTCTTCTCCATTCTACCATTATATTAGTCCTTCACAATGACGAAATTATGTTTTCACTGTCTAAAAGTTCCTATTATATATGTGCACTGCATTACATATTTGAAATACTGCAGGTTTAAAAACTGAAATATAGGGATCCCAGACAAACATCTCAATGAACTCTTATTCTTTTTAAATTTTTCAGTGTCCTTGACAGATCGTGACATCAAACCTACATGGGGCCTTTTTTTTTAACTTTTGCTTTCTGCTACAATTCTTTGCCTGACACTTGTCCCTGTTGTCATTGTCATTGTCATCATCATCATCATCATCATCATCATCATCATCGTCTGCACCAAATACTCAATGTGAGGGATTAAGCAGATTTCCTTTTGACTATGACACAGTTATTAAACGTGATTTCATCAGAATTGACATACATTTTAGGCAAGAAATATTTGTTGATAGAGAGCCACTCTGGCTAATAATCCATTATAAACATCACATTGAACAGTTTTTGTTTACTTTTGATAAGCGTAGCCGTTTAATATGTGACTTTCAATTTTGTTGATGGTGAATACCAAATCACAGGCATACCCCTTTTTTACAAACTGGAGTGTGCCCTTCACCTCTCATATGATGCTTGCTCTTGCTCTGATATTTACCAATCTATGAAAACAGCTTACATTTTCAGCCAAATATTGAATGACTTTGACCACAAATTACAGATTTCCCCTTTAAATAAAAACGTATGTTGATGTACATATGGTATGTACTTCAAACTATTTCATAAATTTTAATATTGGACACTTGCATATATCTTGAGGTTCATCATCATCTTTTAGTGACATCACTCTTTCTCTTTTGCTCTTGTACTTGCACAATTACCAAGAACAGTACTGGTTTGGAATTCATTCATGGCTGTGAAATTTAGTTGTCTCAGAATTTGTCAGATTGTTATAGTAATAATATAAGACAAAGATATTTCATTTAAAAATTGAATGTGATGTTACACAGTGGAACAATTCAAATAATTATTCATCTAAAAAAGCTAAAATCATGTGTCAACACAGATAAAATATAGACAGTTATTTTATACTCACTTGTTTATATCCATTCCGTTCTATTTGCAAAATAGATTAAATACAAGAAAGTTATGTTTAATTGTAAATAACCCTAATTTTTTTGAAGCTGTAGTATCTCTTGTGACCAAGAGAATCAACTCTTCTATTGTATTTTTACTTCTTTGTAGAGATTATATCATATTAAACTGCCTTATTTGTATTCTCCCTTGCAAATCATCTAAAGATACTCACATGATGGCTTTGCTCCTAAGTATTGACCTGTGGTGGGAGAGCTGTTCCCTCACCACTCTCAACTTCAGAGGCCATTTGTGTGTTGACTTGAAATACAGGGCCTGCTCCTGGATCCACAGATGACCAACCCTTTGTATAATAAATAAATGAAGCAAGAACAGTAACAGCAAAGCAAACCCCAAGAATAAGCAGCATAGCTGTTTGCTGTATGAGAAAGTGCCTTACTGGAAGAGGCCTTAGACTCCATAGAGCAGTGATTGACATGTGTAGCACACCCATTCATTCAAGACTGAATTTAAAGTGACACTGATTATCTCACATGGATCTTTCTGACAATTAAAAACCTTCTGTAATTTAGAAAGCATATATATTATTATAATTGTGAGACCATGACTATACACTTGAAGTGTGCAAGTCGTACATTTTACATGAGGAGAGCGAGTTGATGAGTTGCAATTCATCCTGCTAATGGGTTTGTAAAAATCAAAAGGCTTTAAACACAGATCTCTGATAACTTATTTTATCACTGATGATAGTAACCCAAGTGTTTACTCCTTAACATACTTTCTAACCTTTGTATTTTGAATGTATGGAATTTTTCTATTTTTAACTCCTTTGAGTATGTTTAATCCCACAATGTTTTGCAAGCCGATATCAGTTCTTTAAGATATTCTTTAAGCATATTTTGTAGTTTAGCTAAAGATTTCAAGCATAATGTAATAGACATTAGATTCAATTAGATTAATGAAGTCAATTATGTTTGCTTACAACCATATTTTCTTTTAAATCTGTGTATAATAATATACTTTTGGACTGTGTCAGAGATAGATAATCAGCTGATGTCACAGCACTTTCATAGAAATCTCAATGGATGGAGGTTTGCACTAGTCACTTTGTTGAATGATATTTTAGTGCTTAATCTCCTAGATAGCATCTTTCAAACACCTCTCTTGATGATTTATAGATTTCTGTGGTAAGTAGATTAGATGATTTATGTCCTCAACTGTATGTAGCACAGTACATAAGTAAGTGCAAGACAATTTTGAGTCATCTGAAAAAATTCATTTGGAGGGGCAAAACCAAGGGCCATTAACTTATTAACCAGGAGGAAAACTAAGAAATCAATGGTGTCCCCAGCTGAGAAATTCCTTAAATCCTCTGCTTTGGATCCTCCCTCTGCCATTGTCTCTCTTAAACCAGACTACTAACAATATAAGCACCTGTCTCCTTTTTCCAGAGTTAGTGCTGGCATCCCATTTCAACACATTAAGGCAATAATAGCAAATCATAATCACTCAGGAGGTCATGAAATTTTCCTCTTTATTAATTGTTAAAAAAATTCTTCTTCACTGTAGTTATTAGTTTATATATTTATTTTACTGAAGTCTGTGTTTTTTACTCCATGAACATACATTGCTCTGTATTATCTAGAAAATTAATAAGGTCATGGATCTGTTTTTGATGTAAAATATACTATATTCATGGATCATATTTGAATTACCCTTTTCTAATGCCTACAAATTAGTTGAACATAAAATAAATAAGAATGAAGTATCATTTTTATTTCAAAAGCTTAGAGACTTCATCTCATAAACTAACTTAAATCTCAATATATTTTATCAAAAATGACTTGGGTATAGATATTAATTTCTCTATTTTTCTTATCAATATAAATGTACTATATGTTTAAATGTGAAATGGGTTCTTTGGACTCATATATTTGAACACTTGGCTCCCAACTGGAGGTATTAGTGTTTGTGGAATCTTGGGACAAGAGACATGACTGGTAAAGAAGCTTGGTAGGCAGTTGGCATGGCTGCTGAAGGTGCATCACTGGGGACCGGCTTCAGTGGTAATGGCCCCACCCCTTCAGCTACCACTCTTTGATTCTCTTATGCTAATTCAGCAAGAACATCCTTAATTCACCGCAGTTGTACTGAGCCAAAGCAAATTCTTCTTCCTGTAAGTTGCTTCCATCAGGTATTTGTCAGTTCAATTAAAAAAAAAAAAAAGCATACTAACACACAAAAGCTTTGTATTTTCCAGCAAGAAATAATTTTAAATGCTGCCTTGTTTACAGTAGAGTGTGATCAGAAGGCAATGACAATTTTGACTGATTTTACCACAAATGGCAAGCATCACTACAGTAAAAGGAAAGCAAAAAGAATGTCAAATGGACCAGCTCTAAGCAACTTTGCCTTCCACTGTTTGGTAACTGACTAATTAACTGTGTTTCCCCAGGCATTTTATAGAACATAAAATAGTTTGAGAAGTCTATTTAATTGCAACACTTTTCAGAAATAAACATGAGTTTTCAAGCATCTGTTGAAGGCACAATAACAGAAGACATTGTGAGTAGAATATCCCTTTTACACGCTTTTAAACAGAAACAACTACTCTTCTACAAACAAATTTTTGTTTCACAGTAAAACATGCTTTCCTCCCAACTGCTCATTTTGGTTGTGCAGACACAGAATGGTGGGACACAACGGGTGCTTTGAAACTACACAATCCGTTCTGTTAACCCAACATGGGGTACTTTGGAGCAAAATAATTCTTCTTCTTTTTCTTCTTCTTCCTCCTCCTCTCCTCCTCCTCCTCTTCTCCTCTTCTTATTACTCTTTCTGCCTTTTGTCATTTTTTCCTCCCTATTTCTACATAAAGGAAATAAAATGATAATAATGAATAAGGGCGTTGGCTGCTGGTAAACCTTATGTGGTAAAACAGATTTGTCAGCACCACCTTTTTTCTCTTTTAAAAAGACAAATGAGGCTTCTGTGATTCTCACTTTTAGGGGGACATCAGACTAGGCAAGAGATGAGTAGAACAAGACAACAACCACAAGAAGACTAAAGGGAAGTGGTGTCTAGCTGTATAAAGAATACAATGGAGTGGTTTCCAGGGAACCTAAACCCTATTAGAAAACTCAGTGTAGAAACACATCTATGTTTTCCTGACAACTAAAGAGGTTTCAGAACTATAATTCAACTGTTGAATCCAGTTTCCAAAGCAGATAGCTGCTGCTTCTGAAGTCTCACTCCACGTGGGCTGCTGAGACAGAAAGAATGAAGGATAGAAAGAGGGAGGGAGGTAAGGGTGAGGGGGTATTTGTAAGAAAAATGTCAGGAATAGTAAGAATTTGAGCATCAGTTCAGAAAGAGTGGACTTAGAAAGCAAGCAAGAAAATGTCTCCAGTGTGTTTGTGGGGGAGTCACATGACTTCCTGGCACTAGCAGGGTCTACAGCCTGCCTCCAGACTGATTTTATCTCACAGAACATTTTGGTTTTCTGGCTCTTAATTTGAATTACTGCTTCCATTTACAGAGTAGGATAATGTACTCCAAAGTCCTCTTTGTTGCCTCTTTTGAAAAGTCTAAAAAATGACTAAGGTTGATTCCTCTTCCTTGTGTGGCTCCAGATTTCAATAGAGCTGTTGAGTGGTTTTTCTTTTCAGCCAAGATACAGATCCACTTCACTCAGCTCACTCTGCCTGGCTTCTAAGACACACACACACACACACACACACACACACACACACACACACACCACATACTTTGTATAGCAGCTTTGGAATAATTTTCATCAAAATTAAACAACAATTAGGCATGTTGGCACACCCTTTATCCCAGCAATGGGAAGACAGAGGGAGGTGGATGATGTCTGTGAATTCATGACCAACCTGAATTCCAGCATAGTAAACTCCAGGCCATGTGGGGAAACACAGTGCGACCCTGTATTTAAAGAAGGAAAGAACCCCAGTACGTCCTTAGATACAAGATAAAAGTCATTCTATACATGTTCATTATTCACTCAATGCATGCCAGACACTGATCTCAGACATTGAAAAGCAGCAAAAAAATAATTCATTTGATTGTATGTTTGGATAGCAGACAACAGCCAAAATAGTCAAATACAGTATATAGAATGCTGTTGATAAATGTCATAAGAACTATATCAGTGAGTTACTATTTTAGGCACTGCCATTAAGAAAAGTCACATGAAGAAGGTGACATTTAAAGAAAATGAGTGGACAAAACCTCTGCTCTTTGAGGGGAAATTTTCGGGGATGAATGAGAAATGTGGTTCAGATCTTGTAGACTCACTAGTATGGTATAAGAGCCTTAAATCAGCTACACTGAGAGGGAATATGTCTGTGTGTGGATTGGTACAAAGGGGCCAGATCTGTAATGTCTTAGAGATGGTTATTAGCACCCCAACTTTCATACTGAGTATGAGTATATGATCATAGGTGAGACGCTGTTAAGAAAATGAGTTCATACTAAACTTAAACCTACATCAACAATCAGGGTGTCGTTTACCTTATCTAAATATCCTCCAAATCTCTCAGCTACTAGAAAATAACCTTTGCTCTTTAAGTTACGTATATACTTCAGATTCATTGGTTGTAAGAAAGCCTTCAGGTAGGACCAACATAGCAAATCATCATGTCCTCATATGAGATATTTCTTCAGGATAAATACCTCTTTTGATTACTGAATGATTTTCTAAGTCCCACCTCATTGACACCTTTTTTTAAAAAAGTCTGCTTCAATGTAATAGGGAAATAGACCTTTAAGTTTTTCTTTTATTTAATGATCTTGAAATTGAGCTTGTCAGTAGAAGACACTAAAGCATGGAAGAAAGAAAGTTTCTCTTTTCAATTCTGAAATAGTTGGATTTTACTCATTTTAACCTATTACAAGAATATTGACATGCAGCTTCTGGTGAAAATCTACTTGAGTTGCACACCCAAGGTAAATATTCTGGTTCCTGGCTTACTGTGGCTTTCCCAGTGGGAGAGGCTATACACACCTGGTATTCTGCTGTTCTGCTGACGAGTGTTCTCTAATGTGCTGTGTTCATCCAGAGCCAGTCATAAACTGTGTGTACCCTGGGGATGTGTCCTGCCTACCCAGGTAGCAGCTGCAGATCAGATCAAATATAAGCAATGCAGCAGAATTCTCCACTCTCTGTTGAGTTATGGCCATACCTGCTTCAGGGAGGTCTAGCTGCTAGACTTGAGGAGGCAGCTTCACCCAAACAAGTTGTTCCTTCCTTAGGAATTCTCCCCAATCTTAGACATTTCTATACACTTTCACATATGTGTAAAATAGATTTTGTAAATATGTTGTTAAATAAATTTTGATATGTGTAGTTACAATATATTAAATATAGACTATAATATTTAAACATTACAAATATCTGTAATTTAGAATATATTATAAACAACATAGCCATTATTCATTTAATAATTCATTATATACATTATATGTGTGTGTATGTGCATGCATGTGTCTGTGTGTGTTCAAATTATTGCATGATTTCTGACTCCTGATTGGACCCTGAATGATCAGGTGGTGAAAGGAGGAAAAATAATCATAAAATTTTAAGATCCATCACCACCTTTAATCCCAGCACTTGAGAGACAGAAGCAGGAAGAGTCCAAGGTCATCCTGGCCTACAGAGTGAGGTACAGGGCAGCCAAAAAGCAAAAAAAAATAAATAAATAAATAAAATAAAAAAATAAACACATGATTGCTTTGACACAATTTGAAAAGTCCAGTCAAAGGAGTAGAAATTTCTATAGATCTCAGGATACTTCTACCATGACAAGAAGAAGAAAAGTAGCAACTGATATGAAGGAAGCTCACAAATTTTTATGGCATCAATAAATTATGCAAAGACAAGGTTTAATTCAAGGCCGCAAACATTTGTTAAACAACTGTTATACACAGAGTGACTGTGACCCTTTCCTAAAGTACACATGCTTCTTTTATTTTAGTATATCTAAAAGCAGAGATAACACCAATTTATTTTTCTGTAAGTGTATGTATATATATATATATATATATATATATATATATTTCACTAGATGCTGATATCTATATAAATAGGTAATTGTTTTGCAATTAGAATAGGTGAGGATTGAAAGAGGAAAAGAAACTCACATGAACGCATGCACGCACGCATGCACACACACATACACACACACACTATATCATGATGACGTAAGACATATGATGGGAGGAATAAGAGTAACATGTTATTGCAACATGCAGAGAAACAACTATTCAAATCAGAGAGGGAACTGGAGAGAGTTCACATATGATTTCTACCCACATATAGCTCAGTGAATTAATAGGACTACTAACAAGATCATAGGTGAGGGGTTACTTACTGGAATATGGATGATTTAGAGAGCCAATGACTCCTACAAATGGCATCCCTGGATCACGGTTGTGTGACACTGTTCCTGTGAGGTGTGAAAAAAAAAATGTCTCTACTCCAGTTAGGGAACTTGTGACAGATCAAAGGAAAGAGTCACCAATGTCTTCGGGTTATTATAAGAGTATGGGTAAGGGATTACGGATGGGAAAGGGGTTACTGATGGGAGCAGAAATGACATGCAGACAGTTGCATAACCAAAGCCCAACCCAGCATGAGTGACACATCACAAAAGCTGAAAACCTAAAGCTCACCTAATAACCTGCAGGCCTGTCAACAGGTTGCAGCATATCCTTTCCACACAGTTCAATTGGCCTGAGCCTCTTCTAGGCAGCTTAACTGCTCTCTGCTTCTAGGCATTTCTGCAGGTCTCTGCTTCTTTCAAGTAGTTCAGTTCATCTCTTTTAGGGAGTTCATCTTGCCTGAGAATGTCTCTCAGTGGTCCTTATGGTTATATGTACTTAAGGAAGAGGGTGGGGCAAGCATAGTGAGTTTTGTCACATTCAGGTACTTCCTGAGTCCTATGAAGGTTTTCCTTCCTGTGCATACAGAGCTTCCCTGTAAAATGAAATGTTTTTATATCCTCTTAGAATGTGCTCTGCCTTAATCAGGTTTCTTAAGATATGAAATATTTCTCTTCCTCTTATAAGTCCCTGCTGTTTCAACTACTTTCTAACACCTCATGTTTATAGGAGACACTTTCCTCCAAGAAGGTAGTTTTTAATCTCAGAAGAAACTACTATAAAAAAAAAAAACCTACCTCGTGGTACTGATAGGCAACTCTAACATATCTGAGGATCTCCTCACCTCAGCAATAATTACTGCTTGTATAAACATGAAGAGGGTGCTTGTGAATTGTCTTAAGTTTCAGGAACTTCTTCGTGTATCTGAGTTATTTATTTCCTGAAACTTGTAAGTGTTGTGTATTTCCTAAGTTTTAAGGAGCCTCTCTTGAGGATCCACTGTTTCAGTTTTGCAAGAAATTGCTATACAACAGATGTAATAGGAAGATCATGTGTGTCTGTCCATGACTGTTAGAGATAATTTAACTGTGGCAAACACTGCTGTTAAGGATTTCCATGTGAGACTTTGCTTTCTTGGACCTTTGTGTTAAAATTACACCTCAATAAGAAAGATAATTTATGAGAACACTTACTCAGGTTGTAAGAACGAAGCACTTGATCTATGTGATTAAGTGTTATAGAATAATCTGCTGCGTTCCATTTGCTAGCTGAGGAATGAAGTTAATGTCGTAGGTGTTCACATGATACTAATGGAATAATTTACTAACCAGTATTATTGGTTATAAGAAAAAAATCACAAATATGACAGTATGCCTATCAAAATTTAATAAGATATTGTGATGCTGGAAAACATCTTGGTAACTTCATCACTAACCAAAGATGCAGAAAACATATCTGTGTTTAGCTAAATTATGCTATCAGAGCGTCTAAAGAGTATACTGTTTAACTCTTGCTTCTCCCAAATGATTAATATTTACTTGAGCTGTTTAATTATAAAATAAAACATAGAGGCTATAAATCCTTATTGTGTTAAAAATCAGTACTAGTGATACTGTTTTTTATTTAGGATATTTTCCTTATAATAGAAAAACTATCTGAGGATAAAACTCCATTTACTTGTGCTGATAATGCTTATTATACATGATGTTGTTCTTGAGTAGACTGGTTCCTAAAAAATTATTGATATGAACCCATCCAGTTGTTTCAATCCTTAAAGAAACTGTGGAACTCATACTCTTGTTCTTTTGAAATTTAGCAATCCTGGAATTAATGTGGAAGCTGAAGTGGTGAGGGGAGTTTAGACTATATTTTTTGGCTTCAGATCAATGGATCAGTTCCAGTGTAAACAAAGGTTGGTTTAGTCAAATTAGCCATCTGTCTCTGAGGAATTTCAACAGTAACATGACATATTTTACTACTGTAACCAGCTTTTGCCTATTTTTAAATTTCTCTGAAATAGAGGAGGTACGGAGAATAATAGCAGCCCCCAGGTTTCCTCTTCAGATTAATTTCTTCAATTGCGCAGTAGTATGACTCTTTGTGCATCAACAGCTGGTATATTGTGTGGCAGTTGCACGTTTAAAGGAACATCCCTTTCTAGATCTCACAGTTCTTAAATTCTTCTATAGTCCTATGACCTCTATTCCATTTCTTTTTTTCTTTATTGATTGTCCAATTAAATTTGCCATTCTTTGTGAAGTGGTCTATAAGCTTGAATTACTTGCTTAGAGTTAGTGCCACATTTTATTTCCTAACAGATGTCAAACAAAGGTGTCTACTTCTGCTATGTGACTAACATTTGGACAAGATAATATATTCTTGGAAATTTGACAAATTTTTAGTAAGGCTAATATTGAACTCCACAGTGAGCTGTCAATATTGTTGGTAATTCATAGAGTAGATGTTCACTTCTTGTAGATTATTAGCTCCTCATTGCCTTGTTAGAAAATTTTCACTTTACTATATTCTCAGTTTCTTAAAATAATGTTGATGTATTTTGGTTCTTACTTTTTTAATATTCAAAAGTGGTAGAATTTTGACTAATGTAAATAAATACTGGGTAGACTACTTGTAAAGTCATTTTCAGTGACAAAATGCTTGGAATTCCCATTGGCTCCAGCAATGTAAAACTCACAACGAACTAACTCCTCCTTCAGAACAGGCAGAAAGCAGAGCTAGTCATTAGCTTTCATTCTGTTGTATTGATAATTATATTACAATTGTACATGTAATACATGGGAGTGTAGATGTACTTCATCAGTGCAAAACTACCAGCTGGAGAACAACACACATTGTACATTTAATAATGCATTTGTTCATATTTCATCAGCAATTTCCATTTGCCTAAGTCCTTGTGGTAAATTAAATTATTGGACTCAGTTGGTTGTCTTGTCCTTCATCAACACCATTTGCATTTCCTCAAGCTTGAGAGAGCAAACATTTTTTAGCCTGCAGAGAGCCACAGTATCTACTTGGACCGTTGAAATATTCAGAGATGTGGATACACACATAACTTTCGTTGTGTGACTGGCTGTGAACTCTGTCCTTGCCACTGTCATTGCCGGGTGAGCTTGTTGTTCCAGGAAGAATGGGAGCGTTTAAGAACCCATATAGAGGGCAAGCCTAGTTGAAATCATCATAATTCAGCCACTTCCCAGCCAAACTGAATGAATACCTGGATATGAGATAAATAAATGGTGCTTTGAACCACTGGATTTGGGGTGATTGGTTATGCATCATTTTGGTGGCTGAAAACTGAACTGATTCGGTAGCTTTATTATGAAACTCATTGACTTCGTAACTATTGTGCAGGAACTTCAAGATGAAAAATTCCACTCTGCCTATTTGTTCCTCTCTCCCTCTTGCTTTCCTCTTGCTTTTCCCTCTCTTTCTGTCTATATGTTACTTGCATGGGATGCCACTGTTCCTAGGATCTGTTTTCTGACTTAGGCTCAGTCTGTTGCTATATTACTGAGCTTCACATCACACAAGTCAGAACCACTTTTTATGCTTTCTTCTACCAGGACTGGTAAGCTCTGCTTAATGTTTAGGAGGAATCAGCCAAGACATCACAACGACTGCACATTATTTCCCTTTCTCTAAGAAAAGCAGCCATTTCCACTGACTGCCAATGTAGGACATGACATTACTTCCATTCCATTTAAACTTTGGATTTTACTTAATGTTCCAAAATTAGGAGTTAACCTCAATAAACTAAGTAACTGACTTACATTTGAATGCTCAAGGGAGAGAAATGAAACAGCTCCTTGAAGAACAAAGAATATCCTCTAAGAAGAAAATCTTTTTCTGAACAGTCACAGCAAAACCAAATGACACCCAGATTTGGGTACAGCAGGATGATTTCTGCTTTTATTTGCAAGTCTTTGGGAGTATGTGTGTGCCATATTAGAGCATCTTGTACATGAAACAAACCATGTAAGTAGCATGAATCAAATTCATTTGACTGCCTTTCATTTTACCCTTCTAGACATGGATCCAAATACTAGACTGAATGAACATCAAACATTTGGTGATTCTAATGATGGCAAATAAACTCTGCAGAGATAAACGTAATTTCAGTCCAGTTTCTAAATTTGACTCCCAGTCTGTGTCTTCTAGCATCTGACTGTATCCTTCTAGGACTGAAATAGCAAAAGAGGTGTGATTTTTCTCTCGGCTTTCCAGATTGGTCAATAAGACATTGATTGAACCTGTTGTTTTCTCTCTACAGAATCACAAAGTTTCTAGAGACTGTTTTCATCCATGTTTTAGTGTAGCCCTCACAGATTCTATCACACGTTCCCTCACAGTTTATAACCATTCTGCTCTTGGTATGCCAGTACTTCATCAGAAGTCCACAGACCGGGTTCAGGGAGCCAGTGTTCACACCAAGGCAGCCTTGCCCACATGGCTAATGTATTGGTTGACACTGAAGCAGCTGACTGTAAAGCCAGACCTTTTCATTTTTCCTTGCTTACTTATTGGATGCTTCCAGCCTTCCACTCACACCTCCACTCTGGAAGATATGGATTCATGAAGACTACACTATAGGTCAGTTAGAGCTACAGCTGTTTTCATCATTTTCAAAGCGCTCCTTTCACAATAGCTCATTCTTTCCTCCTCACATGTTCCCTATCCAGGACAGACAGCCCCAGTTTGCTATGCTCAGAAAGGTTAGCAGGGTTCAAATAAAGTCCTCCTGTAAGTAGGAAGAACCTTCCCTATGATAGATGAGATAGATTCAGCTGTGTTTGTCATGATGAAGGGTGCTGAACCATTGCTTTTTGTCCTCCCTTTCTAATAGACAACCCAATAATAACTGATGCTACTTAACAAATAGGTATTGAGAACAACCATACAGCCTGTTTCTACTGAACTCTGGTGGTAATACATGCAAATAGTCAATCCTTGTAGTGAAGGCCTATTATCTCAGTCTCCTGGGAAGCTGAGGTAAGAGACCACAAGTGAACGGAAAACTTTTCTGGGCCACTGTAAGGTCAAGCTTAATGTCAGACTAGCAACTGAGTCTTGCTTCAAGCAAAAAAGGCTTGAAGATGAGGTTAGGTGATAGGGCACTTGCTTATCGTGTGTGAAACCAGGCTTCAATACCTGGAACTACCAATTACAGTTACAAGTAACAGAGATAGATTTCAGATTATAATCTACATGTATTGGTTTTGAGCACCCATTCTATGTATGTAGAAGTGGAGAGCATGAGTGGAATCATATACATCTTAATATATCAAAGGTTTTCTTAGCTTCCTTCCTGCTGCTGTGATAATACAGCCTTGGAAAAAAGCAAATTAAGGGAAAATAGTTTACCTTCCAATTTAAGTTACAGTCTCATTATGGCTAACAAGCCAAGATGGCTGCAGTATAAAGTAGTTGATATAATCACATTCAGAATCAGGAATAGAAAGTAATGAGTTATTCATACTAGTGTGTAACAGGAATCTTAAAAGTTCTTATTAATAAAACAAACCCAGAGTCAAGTATTGGGGTGAACACTGGAAGATCAGAGGGACAGAACAAGCCACAGCTAACCTCACCTGGCCAACTTCTCAGCTGATCTTGTTTCCTCAGACTGGAAGCCTCTGTGTCCTCATATCCGAATGGCTCTCAGCTGAAAAGTGCTGCTCAAAACTTAAAAGCTTAACCAGTCAAATGCTTAACCAGGACAAATGCTTCTAGTTTCTGGTCTTCACGCCTTATATATCTTTCTGTTTTTGCCATCACTCCCTGGGATTAAAGGCTCACTTCTTGGGATTAAAGGCATGTGTCACCAAGCCTGGCTGCTTCCAATGTGGCCTTGAACTCACAGAGATCGAGGGATTTCTGTCTCTGGAATGCTAGGATTAAAGGCGTGTGTGCCACCATTTTCTAGCCTCTGTATCTAGTGGCTGTCTGTTCTCTGACCCCAGATAAATTTATTAGGGTGCACAATATTTCAGGGAACACAATACCACCACACTAGTGCTTAACTTACTCTCTCCATTTTATGCTGTCCAGCAGTCCCTGCCCAGGGAATGGCCCCACCCACAATTAAAGTGGTTCTTACCATATTTATTCATATAATCAATAAAAAACTGGAAGGAAGAAATGACTAGGTAGTTGATTGGCTCCTTCTCTTTGAAAGAATCTCTGACTGTCAACACCCACATCAGGAGGCTCACAACCATTTGCAACAAATATAACAGCTCTAGCTGATCCAGACTCTTTCTGGCTTCCATGAGCACCCACACACTTGTGACTTGCATAGACATGCACCCAAGCACACATGCACAGGCACACACATGCACACTCAAAAACACACACATGCATACACACACAGGTGTCCACACACGTGTGCACACACACACACACACACACACACACACACACACATCTAGACATGTAAAGAAGGTAATCCTCAATAAGCATGTCCAGAGGTGATTCTAGATTCTATTAACTTGACAATTATCAGGAACTATAACCCCCTTCAAACATCTGACCTTGGGCTAGATGAGTTTGTGTGGTCCATTTATTCTCATGTGTCTCTGCAGGTAATAATTCTAGTGACTGTGCTAATCCTAGTACATGTACTAAAAGTCAACTAATGGGACCTCTGCAGTGCTACAAACTGGAGCAAAAGGAGAAAGATAGGAATGAACTGGAATATATCCATATGACCTGGCTCAGAGCTTGTGATAGCTCTGGTATGTGCCATTCTCATCCATTATTTTCCTTCTCAGGGCCTATTTTGTTTTTCTCTAATACCCCGACTTTTGTTATACAGTCTGTCTCTGCGCCTTTCACAAATCTTGTGTTTGGGAGAAGTGATGGTAACTTAGTCTTTATATACCAATTTCTAGACTGAGAGATGGATTTAGTAATTTCATATAAGGTAAGTTAAGGGTAACAGATTTCAATGTTTGTGTTGAATCCTGTCAATAATGATGTCTACTTCTCTGATAGGAAGAGTTATATGAGTGTTAGAGGCTCTCATCTGATGTGCTCATGATGTAGTCATGAGGGAGGCATAACGTGAAAGTAGAACCATAGGATGTAGCCAAAGATGCAGATGTTTCTGTGAAAATAGATAAGAGGAGCACTCAGCAGCATTCTTGACAATGTAGGACTCCATAAAACCTCAAATCAAATAGAAGCCAGAAACTTCAAATAAATGAGACAATTAATAAAATGAAACCATGTGTTCCTATTGTTACATATATTAGTAAATGGTTTTTATATCATACAAAGACACATTCTGTCTTATAAGTACTGGGTAAAAGTCCAACCATGGAAAGTAGCACTCTAAGACAAATTGCTAAATGGTCATTAATAAATAAATAAAAAAAAAAAAACCTTGGAGCCAGATATTGAGGTAAAAACTGAGAGGTCAGAAAAGCAGAAATAAGCCTGCCACCTTCTCACCACTTGGAAATTCTCAGCCCAGGAGACCTACTTCCTGTATACCCATGTCTATATGCCTTTCTGTTCTGCATCTCACTTCTGCTCTCCACCCAGCTACATCACTTCCTGTCTATCTGTACAGACCTCCAGACCTCTGGGTTAGTGCTGAGATTAAAGGCGTGTGTCACCATGCCTGGCTCTGTTCCTCAGTGCGGCCTTGAACTCACAGAGATCTGGATGGATCTCTGCCTCCCGAATGCTAGGATAAAAGGCATGTGCTACCATTGCCTGACTTCTTTGTTTAGTATAGTGGATGGCCTTTTCCTCTGATCCTCGGATAAGTTTTATTAGGGTGCACAATATATTAAAGGACACAATATAACACCACATAGCATCAGTGGCAACATAGATTAATGTTAGGGATGGCATAAGGAGGTAAGTATCATGTGATGGGAATAAATTGCAGAAGCTTAGCCTCCATGAATACCTGAAAATACAGTTGTAGAACAGGAGTGAAGAGTTCTTGAAACTAATGACCTTTGGGTACTAACTAGGATGGAGGTTAAAGTCATTAGAGATTAAGTCCAAGAATATAAATTGAATAAAATCTCATTGATGTCTAGAGGAAGCCCAACTGTCAGGGCACTGTGAGATAGTGGGAAGATGAAAATGAAGGTAAGAGAGAAGAAAAGGCTAAATCACAAACTGTCCAGATTGTAAGATCTAAGAAGGGAGGCACATTTACAATGCCAGTTAACATAAGTGCATATGATATGTTCTTTCATACTAACAACCATAATAGTGATTAACATGTAGAATAAAAGCTGGAAATTGCCTGCTTTTCAAAAACTCTTCAATTAGTCAGAAGTTTGTACAAAGGGAAAGTCCAGAGTTAGATTGGTCCATAGTTCTTCTCTGGATCCTTAGCATCCAGATGTCCTAGAGGGTCAATGTCCCTTTCAGAACATCCTTGATGTGTTAGAGGGTCAGAACATTGTAATTCCATCAAAAATCTCTGCGGAGGTAAAGGCTCTATAATTTTGTTTGGTTAATACTGATTTTTTTTGTCTTTTCTTTAAATCTTTTACAGTTTCTATCTCTCTCAATTGAGCATATTTCTAAAGATAAATGCTTACTATGCCTGGAATCACCTAATATATTTAATTTCAAATGTAGATTGTTCAGAGGTCAACAGGGAATGCATGGCATAAGGAAGATATAGTTCTCCTTAATTGTAAAAGGCAAATGCATTCCATGTTGCTGGCCATATTTGACAAGTCTTTACAAGTCTCAAGTCAAAGGGTGGGTGAATCTACTCAATTAGCTTGGACTAGCACCGCTTGGTCTGAAGTTTTAGAATAACAACAGTGAGAATGCTCTGCTACCGTCACCAACGGGAAGATTTTTTTTTTTTATAAGCAGCTTCTTATTCTTCATATCAATTCTATTTGGTAGAGTTTTGCTGTTGTTTTATCAAGAAAAGACTGAAGTTTAAATAGGTTAAGATACTTCACATCTAGATATATTGTGTTTATCCAGTGACTACATAAAATAGTCCAAGTACTTCCCCTTCCATTTTAGCATTTTAGTATGGGTCTTGATTAGCACTGGCTCCTGAAGGACAATGTGCACCATTGACATTTAGGAGTCTCCAACATCCAGTCTCATTTAGAGAGTCCTGTCTGAAGTGTTACTGAACGGAAAGTGGTATATCCAGTGTCACATCTTCCGTCTGAAGTGTAATGTTAATTTCTAGGCATCTTTATCTCCTTTTGAAAATTAGTTTTAGCCTGTCAAGTTAATGGAATGTACATTATGTGAGCTTAATTAATTTTTATTTTAGATAAGGTGACCCCCTAAAAGAAAATTGGTCCTGACTTTATTCTGCCTATCTTGTCTTGGTTGTTGTTGTTCCTTTGTATTTTTAAATATAAAGAAATTCAGGTTCATGAAATTGAAAGTTATGTAATATCTGTGATTACCAAAAGAATGCTGAAGGGTGAAACGTGCTTAGGACCATATACATCGGTGGAAGTCATGTGTACCGTGCCTTGAATGGTAAGATTTTCAAATTAGAAAGTCACTGTCAATGGCATGCATAATAAGACTTAGTCACTATCAGAGAAGTGTTCCAAGCACAGTTCTAGTGGGAAAGAAAAGATTTTGAAAATGCCAATCAAGTATTCTGAAAGTCAGGCTAGAACACTGCTAGGGGCTACCGAAGAATATGGACCAATGAGACTGTGAGATGGCTCAGCAGTTAAAAGCCCTTGCCACCAAACCTGAGGATCTGAGTTTAGTCCCTGGAACCACTATGGAAGGAGTTAAACGGACTTTCATGAGTTATCCTGTGACCTCCACACGTGTGTGTGTGTGTGTAATAAGACCTAGTCACTATATATATATATATATATATATATACACACATATATATGTATATATATATATATGTATATATATTTGTACCTAAGAATGGGGGTTTAAATACTTTTCTCTGTATTGTGTGGACCAATTCTAAAATCAAATGTATAGAAAATATTACCCATGAGTTTCATAAGCAATTGAAACTTATCTTAGGGTATATTAAATAAAGTTGGTCTAAAAAACCAATACATTGATGGAAAATAAATGGCATCTGTGTAATGCCGAGAGCTCAAGAAATATTCTTTCCTAGGGAAATGCACATCAATTGGTTACCCAATAACAAAGAACCAGCCATGAAAATATGCATATAAGTAACATTATACAGACTGTGTTGAATATATATATATATAAACATAAATGTGTGTGTGCATGTGTGTATATATATACATATACATATTGTGTATGTGTGTGTGTGTGTAAGAGCAATTAATGAAAAAAGAGGACATGAATTTGAAAGAGAGCAAGGAGGAGTGTATGGAATATTTGGAGGGAGAAAAGGGAAAGGATGTAATATAATCTTAAAAACACAAATAGTTTTTAAAGTCAATATAACCAATAATTTTTATTACATGTTTTTTTTTCAAAGCAAACTACTAGCAACTGCAAGTCCATCAGCTGTGGCAAGAAGAAGCTGAATATCTTCTTCCTAGCCATTGGCTGTCAGAAATCCAGTGAAATGGATGACAAAGAGAAACTCTGTGCTTTCTATGAGAAATACATGGCCACAAAAGTTGATGTTGATGTTCTGGTTGAATAGTGGAAGAAATATATGGTCTGAATCAGTGGTTGGAATAATAAACAAGGTTTTCCCATGAAGTAGGTATCTTCACTCAAGGCAGAATGTACTTGCCATTGAGTAAGAAGCATTCTTGTTAGAGACCAAGGAGAACTGGAAAAAGGAAGTGGAATTCTGGGGTGCATTTTGGATACCAGTCAGAGTGTCCTCAAAGTGGTTAATGTGAAAGGAAAAAAGGAGAAAGGTATTCTTGGACTGCCAGGTCCTACTGTGCTTTGGTGGTGAGGGCTCAAAGGAGGTAGCATAATTCAGACTTTACCATCTCTCTAAAGAAGATGCTGTCCACTGATATTTTGTTGCAAGGCTTTGAGTGAAGAAGATAGAGAAAAAAATGAGCAAAGTGCTCAAATTTAGGGTCTTGCTATTTCAAGTATCCTACACAAAAACACAGTATACTGTTCTGAAGAAAAAACTAAGAAAAATAAAAGAGAGCCTAGAGAGATGACTCAGTGGTTAAGAGCATTGGTTACTCTTCCAGGTGACCTGCCTTTGATTTCCAGCACCAACATCATGGCATAAAAAGACACCTGGAACTTCGATTCCAGGGGTATCCGTCATCCTCTTCTTACCTATTGAGGTGCCATGTACACATGTGGTATACAGAAATACGTGCATGCAAAATCCTCATTCACCTAAAATAACCAAGTTAATCTTTAAAAAAAAGAAAGATAGAAAAAAAAGTGAGTAGGAGGATGCAGACTATGCCAGAGAATTAAGAAAACCCGAGAAAAATGCCAAGAACAGATTCCCAAGAGACTTGGACCGTACTCAGTGACAGCTTCTACTTCTAGGTCTAAAACCATAAGGTATAATTCATAATTTCTTGTCCATTTTAAACCTCATCACGGTACCCACAGGTAAGTGTAGCTACAAGCCCTCATCAAAGAGGCCTCTCTTCATTGCCAATGGTGAACCTCACCAAAAACCATAACTGGACACCATGCCAAGGACAACAGATCATGGGAAGTCCAGTCCTAACAAATACACCTACATCACACAGTTCCTACGTCTAAGTCCCAGGGGGCATGGCAGAAGAGGGGATGGAAAGACTGTTAACAGCCAAAATACTGGGGAGTCTGTTGTGAAAGAGGCTTTCTTAGAATTGGCTTCACAGACAAGGCTGGAACAATGCCAGTATCAATGGGCATGTTAACATGGAAGGGCGAAATTCTGCGGGGTCCCATCCTTAGACAAAGAATAAGGACTTCTGGAAGAAGGAGAATTAGCCTCCCCCAGGAGGAGCCTCTTTATTAGTTGCCAAATCCAGAATGGTCAACCCTGAATGTGTGTATATATATATATATATATATATATGTATATATATATATATACACACATATTTGTATGTACATATCTACCTACATACAAATGTATTTAAAGACAATAGTTAAATAAAAGAAGCTATCAGCTTGAGAGCAGAAGGGATGGGACAGGTTAGAAGAAGGGTAACTTCCAGGTGCAGAGGGAAGAAAGAGAGGGAGAAAGTGATGTAAATCTATTTCATTTAAAGACATATTTTAAAGACAAAGTTAAAAATGTGACTTTCAAAGTAATTATCAGACGTTGAAAAGTAAGACAAACAAACCACAAAGAACAGCTCACGTGTAACTTCAAAAACGTGTATTTTATTAATTTTCTTGCCACGTGTGGCTGTACTTTGGATGGGTGCTTATTTTCCATTCTCATTGCCCTAAAAAAAAGTATTGGAATTTATTCTTAAGCTGTGACAGGAAATTTCATGACGATCTTCTTTAACTGAAAGATGGAAAGTTGCCATAGTTACTTACCCAAATGGCCATGCTTTGGTCCTGCTATCAACATTCAGGCTGACTGATGGGACTTTTCACTAATGTTGGAACAGGAAAGTTGAAGCCCAACTTAATTCTAAATTTTGTGAAAAACGCTTGGTGGTTTCCTTAGTTTAATGAATTCTGGATTTGAAACAAGGGAACAGAAATGGTCAGGGATAATTATACCCTCGTGACAACATCCAAACTAGAGGCCTTGTTTGGTTAGCACGATGCTCTCTTGTTAGCATATGCCTCTTAATATCCTCTGCCTTTGTTTCTGAATCTGCCCAAGCCTCTTCACAATTAAAACTGTAAGAAAATGATTCTATCTCTTTGCTTTATTTTCCCTTCCCCTTAATGTCCCAGTTATTAAGAAGAATAATTAATAGCCAATGTCATTAAGGTCTCTACTGGCTTTGTTATTCCCATCATAGTCAAAATAGTTTTATTTATTCCACCAAAGCTGATGTGATGGGAATAATATGCAGGAGTTTTACGTAATAAGTTTTTACTGTACTCTAGACTTCTTAGCATCTCCTTCCCTTTTTACCCTTATGCTCTTTGAGGCTTATATATTACTCCTTAAACCTCAGTGTATACATGTATACTTTCCTTCTGCCATGTATTCTGCCTTCTGAACTACTGTTTTTCCATGCACTCATACTTCATCAATAATACTTTCTGTAATGTGCATAGTTTCAAGTCCATATGATTAGAGCTACTTCCCCACCTGTTTCTTATCTTTCTATGAATTTCCATCCTCATTCCTTTTGTTACTTCTGTCTGTCCGTCCTTGAAAATGAATGAACAATAAAATGGTATATTGTTGTGGAAATCATTATAATTTATAATCTTTTTTGTAGTGTTTAGTTTTGGATATTTTACAATGAATATCCATTGCTTTTATAAGCTACAGTGAAAAAAATTGAAATGGTTCCCAATTAGAAACAACTACAGAGGCAATTCTTCCCAAGAATAAATTCTGTGAGCCTCCCACAATCCTGTCACACACTTAACCTTCTTCTCCATATAAAGTAAAGTGGCCTACCTTTTAGTCAACTTAATGGGCCGATATAATGCTTGGAATTTAGAAAATATTTGATGAAAATTTTAGCAACCTCACTGCATTTTTTACACTTGCAGTCACAGATTAAAATCTTGGGAGATGCTGATGATAAGCCACAAAAGACAGGAACTTGGCCAATAGTCAGAAGACAAGAGACCACTGTATTGATCTTCATGGTTACTCCCCTCATCCTTTACAGAACTGGTTTATCTTGAGCAATGCTAAGAGACTGAGGAGAAAGTATCAGACAGAGCCATGGAACAGACATGCTGGTTGGGAGAGAACGAACAGCAATCAGGCCTGCAGAGTAGATCAGCACATGAGGGTGAAGAAGCAGTCTCGAGACCGGAACCAGAAATGATATATGTGCAGTGTGAGTCTCCTAGGAATCAGTACAAAACCTGTTCCCAAGGGAACAAAGAATGGGGCACAGTGATCAGCAGTCTTCCAGCTCTCCAGAGAGGATTTGTAGCTAACTGCCAAATGGTAGGGCCCTTGTGTGTTCCACGAGACTGAAATTTCAGTCCCAGAAATGCAATGAACTGGAATGTGGACCAGCAGAGGCGGGCAAGGGAAGAGGGGAACATACGTTTATTCCCACCAAAGTCTAAAATCTGCATATGATGGAAGATACTAGAATTCTACTTGTGTTATGAAATAAAATATAACTCAGCTTTGAGAGACTGAAGAACAACAGGCAACTTTGCATTATTTTATGTACCATAATTAATGTTCATTTGAAATTCTGTTCAAATGAACTAGTTATTATAACCAGCAAAATTAAAACAGAAACTTACTTAAAAGTTGAATTAGATATGGAGATTATTAGGTATTTGTCAAAAATTGATGATTTAAAAAAAACAGAAAAAGATAAAGCGTTTTCTAGAGAATTGGAATCTGGAAAATAAGACTGAATATTAGAATATGATAGATTAGCTGGTAACAAATTCAGCAAATAAATAGAGTTAGTAAGCTGGAATATAAAGGACTCAAATATCCACATTAGAACTCAGAAAGATAAAAGGGTAAAACATAGAGGAAACCCCATGATGTGTCTCTTACATCCTGTCTGGAATTAGAACATGAGAATAGGGTAGAATTGGTGATAAAATTTAAGAACTTGTAATTAAGCCACAGGTCCATAATCATCAGATTCCCTCGAGGACAGGGGCAGTAAAATAAGTAAATAAACTTATTATAACACAATAAAATTGCAATGAGCCCAATAAAACCAATGCACTTTAAACAAAAAGAGCAGAGCCTTAAAAGTGACCACACAAGGTTTCAGTTTTCCTCTGATTTGAGTTTTAGATCTTTAGAATATAGTTGAAAGCTAGAATGAAGAGAATAAAGTGTCCAGAGATCACAAAAGACCTAAACCCAGAAACTGGAAAATAATAAACATG
>CABHPQ010167254.1:514-13072 GCA_902168405.1 Peromyscus aztecus | reverse complement strand
CGGCCCCTGGAAACCCACAGGAAGTCTCTCCTCTCTTTCAAAGTTTACAAACGCAGGAGAGGGTGGGGAATTAGAAAACGAGTTTGCATAGAAGGTCCCCTGCCCCTGCTCTGCCCTCTGGGGCTGGGCCTGATTGTAAAGTCCCAGTACATCTGGTTGTACTTAAGACATCTATTAATGTAGTGGACTGCTCCTCCTGCTTAGTCTCCTCCCTCCTAACCCAGCCCTTTACTCCCTCCTCCAGCCTCAAAGAGGGGAGGGGCTTAGCGAAGCCTGAGGAGTTGGAGCCAACCCTGCCCAAGCTGTGGTGCCATAGTGCCATGGTGCCTTGGTGCCATGGTGCAGTGTTCCTGTGTTCCCTGGGCCCCCACAGAGCTATCGCCAGGTCCTACATGCATAGCCCAGTTGGACCAGCCTAGCCCCCTCCACACCTGGAATAGCACAAATCCAGGAAGACAAATGGTCCTCGGGAAGCAACTTCAGCTGTCAGTCATTTTCCAAAAGTTTACAAATTATTGAAGGGTAACAGAGAAGAACCTAAATCGGCGGTGTATGTCTGTAATCCCAGCTACTCCAGAGGCTGAGACAGGAGGATTGCTTGAGCCCTGGAGTTTGGGACCAGCCTCTCAGACCAGTTTGGGACCCTGTCACAAATCATGAAAGAGAGGGTCTTGGGAAAATAAATAAGGAGCGGACCTACCAAGATGGACCTCAAAAGACTCCAGATTCTAGTAGATAGTGTCTACCCATGCCCACGGGTGCTCCTTTCTAAGACTAGAGAAATACCCTAGTGCTTCCAGAGAAACTCAGGGATGCTTGGAGAGACAGCAGTACAAGAAGCCATACAGACTTGTGCACGCCCATAACCCCAACACTACAGAGGCAGAGGCAGGAGGATCACTGGAAGCTCAGAGACCAGCCTGATCTACGTAGATAACCAGTCTACATGGAAAGATACCCTCTTGAGGAAACCAAGTAGCCGCTGAAGCAGCTGTGAGGCAAGGAGCAGAACTCAGGTACAGGGAAGGCTCCAGCCCCTTCACCCAGGAACAGCGGTGATGCTCCAATAATATGGCGTGCGGAAGCACTCTGCAAAGTGCTGAGTGGCCACTATTGTTAGGTTCAAAAGCTGCCTGCCTGCTGCTCTGTTTAGCTCATGTTGGCTTGGAACTCACTCCGCAGTCCAGGCTGGCCCTAAACTCAGAGCAATCTGCCTGCCTAGGCCTCCTGAATGCTGGAATTATAGTTGAATGTCACCATAGCCAGTGAGCTCTAAAGTTCGGTGTGTGTGTGTGTGTGTGTGTGTGTGTGTGTGTGTGTGTGTATGTGTGTGTGTGTATGTGTGTGTGTGTGCACACATGGAGACTGGAGGTTGATGTCGACTGTCTTTCTCAGTCTTCCTCCACTGTTTTTGTTTTGTTTTGTTTGTTTCGGGGTCTCATTATGTAGCCTGAGTTAGCCTAGAGCTCACTATGTAGCCCAGGCTAGCCTGGGACTCACAGAATCCTCCTGCTTCTGCTCTCTCGGTGCTGGGATTAAAAGTGTGTGTCATCAGACCTGGCTTCCACCTTATGTTTTGAGAAAGAGTGTCTCACAGAAGAGGTCACTCATTGGCTGACCCAGCAAGCCCCAGGGATCCATCCCCCTGTCTCGGCTTCACCAGCACTGGGATCACAAGCATGTGCTTGAGGTCTAACTCCATATCCTCATGTTTCTATGGCAACCACTGTACGGAGTGAGCCGTCTCCCCGGCCCCTGGACGTACATTTCTGTAACGGTTCACTAGCGGCCTCTGTGCCCTCAGGAGTAGGAGCCATTGTGGAGAAATGCATGTAAGGGGCACTGGCCCAGACAGAGCAGCTACAACCAGGGTACACACATACACCTGTGTGTGAGTGCACACATACATGTGAGTGCATACGTACACACAATTTGGTTGCACAAGTAATTAAAAAATTCTCATAAAAATCAGGAGATACTAATAAACACAAAACGAATTAAAAATTAAAAACCTTTAATCCCACTACCCAAAGGAAAACAAGGAAAGTTTTTGGAGATGCCAAACATTTGTGTGTGTGTGTGTGTGTGTGCATGCCTGTGCACACACATGTGTGTAGAGAGATTGATTGTACACTTCTGCAACCTGTTTTTCTCAGTGACAGATATTCTGGACCCCCTCTCATGTCTGTAATGCGTTTATGTCGGACCGCTGTTGATGGTGATAATAACATGTGTGTGTGCACCTGAGTGCCACAGTGCGTGTGAGAAAGTCAGAGGACCCTTCCAGGAATGGAACTCAGGACAAGCTTGGCAGCAAATACCTTTACCTGCTAAACCGTCTCACTGGCCCAGAAGCAAAATCTTGATGAGAATTTTGTGGTCCATCTTCGGGGGAGGCTGGAATACCTCTTGACTTGAGGAGCCACCCAGCCCAGATCTCCTTCACGCAGCCCTCCCAAACTGGCCCAAGAGACCCGCCTGTGGTGGCCTGTGGCCAGCCGCATATGCAGACCTCTGGGGATTCTGAACACGAAGGTTTCAGGAACACACCTCCACTGAGCCCTGGGGTCAGGTTGAAGCAGTCCTCAGAACAGGAAGTGGGGTGCACAGCGCTGGGAGGGGGCGGTGGTTGTGCGGTCCACACCGACAAGACACAGGCAGCCCGGCCTCTTCAGAAGGCCGCTGCTAACCGGCTGACTGTCCAAGGGAGACTTAGTTTGCTACCACGACCCGCCCCTGGCTTTGGAACCAGACCAATCACCCAAGCACTGGTCTGCCTTGACCTGTGGACTTAATACCCTGTGCCTTGACACTCTGTCCCTCGGCCTTCTCATTGGTCGGCTGAAGGCTGAGCCTCTTGACCCACGCTTGACTCTGCCCCAAGTAGTTCTACCCTACTCCTGCTCAGGGCAACATTCGCGCCCCCCACCCCCGGGGGTGGGGTACGAAGATCACCTGCCGGCCATGGGGAAGGTCCCCTCTGTAGGTTTCCATATTCCCTTATATTCGCAGGAAAGCCGTCGTAACGACTCTGCAAACCCGGAAAGGTCTGGGGGCAAATAAAAGCGGAAACAAAAAAATCGTCAGGTCTCATGCCTTGTTTTTGTTTGAGAAATGCAGGCGTTTCCAAGACAGTCCGCAGACTCTTACTAGGGCCGAGGATGTTAGCCTAGTGATAGAACCCCTTAGCAAGAGAGAATCCCCAAACTTAGTCCCCAGGACGTGTGTCCCCACTCACCCACACACCCATACAAAATGAGTGACAGATAATACCCTATTGGAAGGTTCGGATCTCTAAATACTTCTGAGCTGTTTCCCACCAGCCCTTACCTGACCGGCTCACACAGCCCCTCACACACTTCTCCCTCCCCGGCAGTTCCTGTACGGCCCTGGCATAAAACCCTCTACAGCAAGTCCCAGCAAACTCCCCTCAGAGGCCTGTCCTATAAAACAAACACGTGACTGTAATTCATCCCACTAGGTGCCACTGCTGTTAAAAAGCACAACTACTTTATGCCTATTGGCAAGAAAAAAACAATTAACTGACTGGGATTCCATATCACTTATTGAAAAGACTTTTAAAAATAAACGCAGAATCCCCCGCCCCCACTCCACCCCGTTGCTGGACACTGAATCTGGGGCTTTAACAATGAGCTACATCTCCAGCCCCAGCGCCCTTCAGCCCCATCCATAAGTGCATTTATTTATTTATTTATTTTGTTTTGTTTTTCGAGACAGGGTTTCTCTGTGTAGCTTTGCACCTTTCCTGGGACTCACTTGGTAGCCCAAGCTGGCCTCGAACTCACAGAGATCTGCCTGGCTCTGCCTCCCGAATGCTGGGATTAAAGGCGCGCGCCACACTGCCCAGCAAGTGCATTTTTTTAAAAAAGCATTTATTTTTAACTGAGTGGGTAAATATGTTCATGCCACAGCATATGTGTGAGGTCAGAGGGTAAATTTTGAGGGTCCGTTCTCACCTTCTACCAAGTGGGTCCCTGGGAATCCAACTCAAGTCAACACACTTGGCAGCAATCCCCTTTAACCCCTGAGCCAGCTCAGCCGATTTTTTTCTTCTTTCCCTTTTTCTTTTTTATGTGTATGGATGTTTTGCCTTATTATATGTCTGTGTATCACCTGCACACAGTGCCTGGGGAGACCAGAGACAGTATCTATCTATCCTTGGAACTGGGATTATAGACAGCTGTGAGCCACCACGTAGGTGCTGGGAATTGAACCCAGGTCCTCATAACTGAACCATCTCTCCAGCTCCAAACATTTTATTCTCTAAGGGTCAGGAACATAGGCGTCTTAGCTGGCTGGTTCTGGCTCATCATGATCCCTTGTGAGGTTCCACATAAGCTGCCTTGCCAGGGACTGGAGAATCAATTTCCAAGGTCATTCCCATGGCTGGTGGCAGACCTCAGTTCCTGGTTGGTACTATCTGTCCTCAAGGTCTCGGTCTCTCAGCCCTGTTTCCTCATGACAGAAATGCTCGCCCCATTCAAAAGGATGGTGCTGAGCTGGGACTACAACATCATAGTTTTTAACTGTCCTTTGTGATACCAGGAAAGGTACCAAGTTCACACGTGCAGGAAGGGTGGCCAACTGTCTAGGTGACAGAGTAAGAGGCCACTGAATATAAGATGTATACTGATTTTAAAAGCGCTTGAAGGAAACCAGGTGTGGTATAGCCCACACCTCTAAATCCCAGCACTCAGAGTGCTGATGCAGGAGGATTGCCACAAGTTTGCTGACTACAGGAGAGTTCTAAGCTAGCCTTGGCTGCAGCAAGAGACCCTGTCTTAGAACAAATAAAGCAAAAAAAAAAAAAATGTGATCGAATGTACAGCTTAGAGTTGGTGAAACAGCCTGTCACGGGAGTCTTGAGGCACAGGGGCTCCAGGGTGACGCCCTCCTCGTCTTTCCTGTGTCTCTGGATGGTCCCCTGAAGGTCACTGTGTTAGTCACTTTTTACCACTGTGACAAAAATCACAGAGACAAATGGCTTAGAGGAAAAAAAAAGAAAATGTATTTGGGTTCCTAATTTCAGAGACTCTATCTGTGGTAACTGGGCTCAATTGTTTCTACGTGATCTACAGGGAGGAAGAAGATCACGGTGAGAAGTATGTGCTGGAGTGTGTGCTCACTTCACAGTGGACAGGAAGTAAGAGAGTCAGGAGGAAGCCAGAAACTGGATGTACCCTTCTGAGACACACTCCCCAGTGACCTGCTTACTCCCGAAAACCTCTTCCACCATGGTTGGTGCTGTCATGAGTCAGTCACCTCTGCACACTGCCAGCAGCTAGGGCCAGGCATTCAACACAGGGACCCTTGTGGGGTACACTTCACTTTCAAACTCTAACAGTCACAAAGAGGCTGGTGCAGTTCTGGTCCTGCTGTGTGTACCCAACATTCTTCCCAGATATCCTCTTCTGGGGCAACCCAACCCTACCCAGAGATACCCTGTGCTTCCCTCTTGGGTCCTTGTGTTTGGTTCAGGCTCACTTGGATACGTTAGCCAAACTCAGGGCAATTTGCATTCTTTCTCACATAAAAGAAATCTGGAGGTGGGAATGCTGGTGTGGTAACCCCGCCAGAACCCAGGTGCTACCCATCTCATGACCTCACTCTCAAATTTACCTCAGATTCCAGAGTAGTGGGTGGAGTTCCAGATCCACGTTGTAACCCAAAGTGGGCAAAAATGGAAGGACCCTTGCTCCTTGCCAGGGTCCCACTCTCCTAACAGTCTCTGCTATCCTGTGGCACCACACACACACCCTCTCTCATTCTTTTCCTGCAATTAGTGTGCATGCCTGTGTGTGTGTGGGGGGGTGCTTGTGCCCGTGGAGTAAGAGGACATCTTGAGTCAGTTTTCCCTCCGCCACGTGGATTCTGGAGCCTGAACTCAGGTCATCAGGCTTGGCAGCAAGTTCCCTTACATACTGAGCCATCTTGACAGCACAGATATTTTGATTCTTTAAGGCGTAGAGGAGAATGAATGCTAGAAGTTCACAGTGTCCTTCACTGTCTCTCGCTGGAGAAACAGGAGACCAGCTCTGATGGAGATGTGTGGTCATTGCTCCTGGAATGAAAACACAGACATCTCTCTTGAAGGGGGATCATCCATGGTGAGAAGGTATAGAGCAGTTGCCCCGAATATGCCTCCTTTCTCCTGATCTGCTCCAAGCCCTGGATGGCATGTTCTTTAGTGGAAGTCGGGTCCCTACCCCACCTCAGATGAGTATTAATCTCTCTGAGGCACCTCCATGAAATCCAATCTCTCCGCCCGCATCTGGGCTGCAGAGGGACATGAGGCATGATTTGGGTCTAAGAGACACATGGGATGTTCTTTTGAGAACGTTTACAAAGATTCTAAGAAGCCAGAAAAGAGTGCTTTCCCTGGCCTCTGAACGTTGCTATCTACAGGGGCTGTCTGAAACTGCAGCATCTCCCCTGTGACTTTCAGAGATGCCAGGGAGACCAACGCAAACCAACATGGAAAGGATGGTAGGAATATGGCGGAATGTTCCTGGAATGGAATCCAACTTGGATCAAAATGGACTCTACAAAGCAGATGGACCGCAGACCAGCGTCTGAACCCAGAGAGACAGACATGAAAATGACATCCGTCACCATCCCATCACAGAAAGGCCTAGGACAGGCAAAGCCCCCCAGAGGAAGAGAAATGAGGCCAGCGCACCAGCCATGAGAGCAGGGTTGGGATCCAGCACAGGAGACTTTCTGATGCCAGTTCTGCTGCTTGATGGTAATGGTTGGCTTGCCAGGTACAAATCCGTCAAAATCCATCAGTTTCTCAGTCTGTACATTGTACATCACATAAATTATTTTTATAAAGCCAGTATCCAGGGCTGGAGAAAGAGAGAGAGCGTGCACGCTCAGTCAGAGAAGGGCTTACTTTGTAAGCTCAAGAACCCATGTTAACCATAAGAACACACCTAAAAACTCCAAGAATGGCAGCACACTTATGATCTCAGTGCTGTGGAGCTGGAGACAGGCACACGCTTGGCAGATCTATAATAAACATTAGTAGACACTTTAAAAATATTTTTTATTATTTATTTATATGTGGACATGAACGGAGAGGACAGAGGGACGTTAGAGGCCCTGGAGCTGGAGTTACAGGCAATTGTGAGCGGCCAGATGTGCGTGTTGGGAAGTGAACTCAGGTCCTCTACAAGAATGGTATGTGCTCTTAACCACTTAGCCATCACTCCAGTCCCAAAAGGTATCCATAGAAACGTTTAACGAGTCTGCTGTAGCTAGGATCCCAAGCATCCTGATGAACAGAATTCTTTATCAGAGAAGAGAGACTGTGCACACAGGAGGAGAGCACAGCTCCAGCCTGGGCACTGGAGGGCTTCAGGGAACATGGGAAGGAGAACATGCCCTGAAGAGCTGCTGGGTGGAGGGGGGTCTGCTTCCTGTCCTTGCCTGATACAATGCCAAGATCACCTGGGGGTGTCTACTCACTCCTCTCTTCTCCCCCCACCCCACTGTCTGTGGCATGGAGACCCCAGGGAGCAGGACTTACCTTGAGCCCTGGAGAGGCTCCGCTGAGAAAATGAATGGGTGTTCCGGGCACAGTGCCCGATACTTGGTGAGGGGTACTTCATCCGGCCTGGGTGAGGATGGCCTTAGCTTCGAGCAAGGGAAGGAGGGAGAGGGGTGAGCATCTAGAAACCCGAGGAGTGGACTATGGAGCCATACAGATGGATGACACCAGGGACTCATACCTGCATGAAAACATGGATGATGTTGCCACTCAGGTACCCGTCAAAGGCTCTGAGCAGCGTTTCTGCCAATGCTTACAAGGGGAGAGAGGGACGTGATGGGAGGAACTCACTTTGCAGGTGAGAGGTGCGAGTTGAGCTTGAGGTACCCGTGAGCAGTCTGAGGTGGAAGACAGGGCTGGGGGCTCTGCCATCCTTCAGCTGTGTGATCTGGAGTGCATCAACTCTTCTCTTGCCTCAGTGTCCTCATCTGGAAAATGGACACTTTCTAGAGTTTAGTTTTGTTATGTAGCCCAGGCTGGCCTGACGTTTGTAATCCTCCTGTCTCCACCTCCTGGGTACTAGAATTACAAGTGCTCCACTGGAAAATGGGAATTCTAAGAAATCTTACCCGGTTGGGTCTCCATTAGGAGGTACCCAACCTTCTGATGTTGCAAGGTGACGGTATCCTCTACAAATGGGTTGGGCCACATTCACAGCTGTCCCGGGACTCCAGCAGCCAGCAGGACACAGGTTGGACACTCTTGATGTACTCAAGTGCCTAGGGCAGTAGGTGCTCATCAAACGGAGATAACGTTCTCCTCATTCTTTGCAACAGCCTCATGCCCATCTGCTGCGGCCAAGGTGCCAACCACACTTGGCACGTGAGGCCTGCCGAGCTTCACTTTGCTGTATCCTGTTTGTGGCAGTATTCTGGCTGCAGAGGATTTCCTGTCCGGGTCCTTTGACGTGTCTATGTCCTCCCTTCCTTCTAGTCCCTGCTCGCCCTCCTTCTTCCAGGAAGACTTCCCAGACTACGGTCTCCCATTCCCTGCCAAGCTTTCCCTAGCCTCCCCATCCCAGGGTACACCTCCCCTACACAGGTGGATCCCAGGCTCTCCCAACCCAGACCAGATGAGGCCTGCACCATAAGGCCACAGGCCTCAGAAGGAAGGCTACCCTCTCACCACATGCCCACTGGACAAGGGCTGGATGGGGGGTGGGTGCGTAAGGAGGAGGCCACCTGCCAGAGTGGCAGCCGACAGGCCAGCTAAATCCTTGACCTATGATTTAAGAGGTCGGGCATAGTTCAATAGAGCACTCCAGGCTGAATCCCAGCTTGTTCACACAGGTCAGGGGGATGAGGCAACAGGAGGAGGTCCTTCTCTTCCAAGAGCCTGGTGCCTTCATCCCTGGCATTGTCGAGCACCCTGAAAACCCACACTCCCAACCCCCACCAGTGCAGAAGCTAAGGGTGGGCGGGGCAGAAAGGAGGGCAGCCCCGTGGGCCTGGAATGGAGTGAGGGTTCAATGCGTTGCCTTTTACGAGCAGAGTCCTTTCCTTTGTTGAGGCTGGGAGTTTCAGCTCTGCTGCCTCCTGGGCGTCCCTAGCTAGACCAGCATCGTTTTTTGTAATTCTCTCCTACCTCGGCCCCCGTAGGGTAGAGGGGAGACCCCTGGAACCGCGGCATAGTCGGATGAAGTCCCATATGTAAAACAGTGGTTTTCCGGGAGTGGCCCTTGTCGTCAGAGCAGGGAACAACCTAGCCCGGGTCCAGCTCCAGCCATGCACCACCTCCCCCACGGGCCTCCAGCGATGTCTACCCTCGGGAGATGCTATGCGAATGAGATGCAAAGCAGGCCGTGATGGCTGTGGCGATTGGCTGACACCGAAGACCTTGTGCCCCAATCCTGGGCTGCTGCAGGCCTGAGCTCCCCCAGCCCAGGCCTTGTCTGGCCGATAAATCAGCTCAGTCATCGTTAATGGCTCCTGACTAATTGCCTGGACTTGGGCTCCAGGGCTCGGGTCGCCCACATTAAAATTCAATCAGGCCCAGCACTAGCTATTAAATATTCATTGGGAGAGCTTCCCGAAACCAGCCTGGGGGGTGGGGGTGGGGTGGGGGTGGGTTGGGTTAGTGGGACTACCTGGAGCTGCAGCCTGTTTTACTCTCCTGCAACTGCTGCCTGGTTTCCAGTCTGCTCCAACGGGCAGATTTCTCTCCGGAAGCCTCTGCGCCCTCTCTAAGGACTTTGAGACCCAGCTGCCTTACAGGAGTGTCAGGAGTGTGGCGATAAGTCAGGCCAAGGCTGCCCTGTGGTCTGTGCGTGCTTGGTCACCTTGCCTCAGGGACTCTCTGCCAACAAGAAGTGCTGGGACCATCGGGAGTGGACTAGCTCCAGGTACGAGGCTTGTCCACGGGCGAGAGAGATGGCTAGGTGGTTAAGAGCAAGTACTGGCTGCTCTGGGGGAGGACTTCAGTTTGATTCCAAACATCCAAGTGGGCTGAGTCTCACAGCTACCTGTAACTCCAGTTCCTGGGGAGGGATGATGTCTTGTGATCGGCCGGCGTGTACACACACACACACACACACACACACACACACACACACACACACAGAGAGAGAGAGAGAGAGAGAGAGAGAGAGAGAGAGAGAGAGAGAGGAGAAAATATTAAAAGTAAAATAAATCCTTAAAAACAAATAAAAACCAGAGGCTTGTCCAGCCTGGAGCCGTGGTAAATAATGTCTGGATTCCAGCGCTCCAGATCCACCTAGGCCTTGTCTCAGAACCAGCAGACAAAACCCCTAGAGCTTTCCGCCTGAACAGAGCTTCTAGGTCCCCTGCACTCACCAGGCACTGGCCCAGCAGGGCTACTAGACAGAACATTTGCAGGGCAGCATAATCTTGCTTAAAGGAAGGAGGTGGAGCCAGGCGGTGGTGGCACACACCTTTAATCCCAGGAAGTGATGGCAGAAAGCAGAAAGGTATATAAGGCGTGAAAACCAGAACTAGGCTGGTTAAGTTTTTAGGCTTTTGGCAGCAGTTCAGCTGAGATCCATTTGGATGAGGACTCAGAGGCTTCCAGTCTGAGGAAACAGGATCAGCTGAGGAACTGGCGAGGTGAGGAAGCTGTGGCTTGTTCTGTTTCTCTGATCTTCCAGCATTCACTCCAATACCTTAAGGGCTCCAGGTTTATTTTCATTAATAAGACCTTTTAAGATTCGTGCTACAGGACCCATGTCCTCTTTCTTGTTTTCTCAAGATTCCTCGGAAGCAAGCTGCCTGCTCACAGGCTTCCCCTCCATTCAGCCCTTCCCTGTTCCTGGTGCTTAAGGTGGAGCACATCGGGAAGGCTGAGCCTACTGGAGCCACACAGAGCCCCTGGGGTCCTACAGGGAAGAAATAGAGCCCATTAGCCTCTGTCAGGTAGAGCCACTCCTCCCCAAGGCCAGTGTGAGGTTTAAGGAACACAGTTCTTGAAGAACACAGGAAGACACTTAAAAAAAAAGAGAGAGAGAATCTCACTATGTAACTCTAGCTGGACTAGAACTCACTATGTAGACCGGACTGGCCTCAAACTCAGAGAGAGTCTCCTGCCTCTGTCTTTTTCTTCCTTTATTTCTAAGGACATCCAATATTGGCCCAGCAGGAAACCTAAAATCTGAGAACCCCTACTCCCCAAGGCTTCAACGCTCTGCTAGCAGGAAATGGGACCCAAGAAACATGCCCTGTCCCGGAAGCAGGCAGGCCCCGGGGAAGGCTGGGTGCAGGACATAGGGTCTGGCAGCCATTAGGAAGGGAGCTGGGGCTGGGCGGCCTCAGACCTCAGCAGGTCAGGAGTGACCTCAACCAAGTGTCCGATTCCAAAGCCAAACGTCACAGGCAATCCAGGATTCCAAGCTCACCACGCGTGTGGTTCCCATTAGAGCTGGTTGGGGTCTTCCTGAAGGCCAAGCCAGATTTCTGAGCCCCTCCCCCAGCACCACCTTTCCCTTTTCAGGTCCTTTGGAATGTCTTACCCAGCTTCAGGATGTGACCTTCCTGCACACAATCTTGGGATTTTCAGGGGCATCCCCCTTGATACAGGCATCCACTCACTAGATGGTTTTGAGGGGTGTGGTGTGGTGTGTGTGTGTGTGTGTGTGTGTGTGTGTGTGTTTTCAATCCCTTTAAGGGGTCAAAGGAATAGCAGTCTTTAAACCTATAGCTTTCCAAAGAGAGCTAATCTCCAAAGAGCCCTAACCTGTGCCCTGGGAGTCCTCTTTCCTCTGAGGTCAGCTGCTTTCATTCCCGCTACAGCCCCTGCAGCCTGGATAATTGCAACTGCCCCCATGACCTTTGGCCACCAGGCTGTTGCCCCACGCTGCTCTGAGTGCACACACCTTAAAGCTCAGGCTTGGTACTCAGACGACTCCCTTTTTCCAGCACATACAGTAGCTTTCTCAGGGCTCTGGAGCTGTGGACACAACGTGGACCCTGACATGTTTGTGCAATGGTATTTTCAGTCTCACGTTATTATAAAATCTTTTAAAAGTGTTGCCAACAGTTAAGAACATGAGTCAACAGATACAAATGAACTCTCTTGTAACTATTGAGGGGCATGATGGTGCACACCTACAATCCTGGCACCTGGGCACTCAAGGCAAGAGGATCAGAAGTTCAAGGTCATCCTCTGCTAAGTAGTGAGTTCAAGACAGTGCGGGCTTCATGAGACCTTGTTTAAAAAAAAAAAAAAAAAAGAAGAGGTGGTGAGGAGGAGAAAAATGAACCCGGCAACCCTAAGTTTGCTCATGCCAACAATGGGCTGAAGCTGCCTAACAACGGCGTCTCTAGGGCTTACCTGTGTTTGCACAGCAGTCCCCCACCAGCCCCTGCTGTCTCCCAAGTCTAAAGCTCAAGAAACTAGGCTGGGCATGGGGGTGCACACCTGGAGGCAGAGGCAGGCAGATCTCTGGGTTCAAGGCCAGCCTGGTCTACAGAGGGAGTTCCAGAACAACCACGGCTACAGAGAGAAGCCCTGTCTCAAAAGGGGGCGGGGGGGGG